>MU223971.1:1405647-1423043 GCA_018584345.1 Thuja plicata | reverse complement strand
TAATTGCACTTTTACTTCCATAGCTAGTTGCAAATTCATTCTTAAACTAGTTGCACTTCATTTCCACAGCTTAATCATGTCTTAATTCATAGAATAAATAGCACTTTCTCATGAACTAGATGCATATCTCTCATAAATAATGGCTTTTCTTCATCTACTTGCATTATAAAATCCTCCATATTAGCAATGGTCAGGTTGTTGGCTCTCGTTCTGAGGGTAAACTGCAACAATCACATCTAATTAGGAGGCAACAGGTCGCTTCAATCGCATTTGCAGAACAAACAATTCATGTTTGTCTTTGTAAATCCATCGATTGTGTAAGGACTATGTTGCGTTTGTGTTGAATTAAGAGGTCCACATTCAACATAAGACAACCCTAATCTCTACAATTTCCATCACTATATTTGTAAAACACTACAGAACAATATCTACAATCACTTCTGCCAATCAATACCTCAAATTAATGCAACTCGAATGAAAAAATTCTCTCCCTCCCACGACCACCAAAATAGTGTCCATAATCAGGGGAGCGACCAACTATGGTAACATAAATCTATCACGATATATCAATTTTCTACTTGCAAGAATATGTTGCCAATTCCCAATACATATTAGTAATCATTCCTATGGAAGAAAAAATCATTACTATGAAATCTATACGAAATCCTCAAAATATGACTCTTCCACATTCTGAACCAAGTCACACACTGAATTGACAAAGAGTGTCACAATCTGGAGTCTCTTTTATGGTTTTGAAAATCGCTCGCACGGAGAAATGGTACGCCTCCTTGTGTGTCACCCAATAAGAAACCCAAAGTTTTTTGAATTGTTGCCCTAAGCTACCTTCCTAAGCCTTTTCTTGTCCACCATTTTTTCTCCGTAGAGACCCTCACAGGGCATTGATACCAATTGTTAAATAAGTAGACAAATTGAGAACCATAAATATACATAGGGAGACATAGTTTAACATAGCTTGGGTACATCCACTAGAAAGTAGTGCATTAATCTTTATTAGTTGTTGTAGCTTACATACATAAGTCTTTTTCCTCACGTATTTAAAAGAGTCTTCAAAAGAAGATGAAGGGTTCTTATGGAGGGGCAAATTAGGGAAGAGTAAATGAAGAGTCCAGTAAATGAAGAGTCAGACTTCACATCCAATTGTTTGGTCTAGATAAAATTTCCTTGACAAGAATAGGATGATATGTTGATGTTAACAACCGTCCCCATGTACAAAACTATTGTTATGTTTTCATCTTGTACTCATTTTTTTCAAACTATATATGTTTTGTAACACACCATTTGATCTAGCAATCTTGATAGTTTTGTTGTAGTTGTTACAGAGCGGGAGCATGTGGAATGGTTGAATAGGCATCGAAGTAAATCTCCATGAGAAACCATCAATAGGACATCAATTTAAAGCCGGAGGATATAAATTGGCTTGGGGTTTTGATGGTACTATAGATGCCTCCCAACATAGTGAGTAAGCAACAATTGAGGTCAATTTAAAGCTGAAAGATATACATAGGTTTTTTATACCACTATATTTTAAAGCTAGAAGATATAAATTGATACAGGTTTTTGATACCATTGTAGATGCCTATTAGCGTAATAATAGCCTAAGAAAACTATTCCTTAAATATATATGAAAGTGAATTTGAAGAGAGAAAATAAAGTAGTACAGTGTTGATTTTATTTTAAATGTTCTAATTATTGATAATTAAAGGCTCATTAATAAATATATCATGTGCTAATAGTTGCCTGCTTGTACATCTGTGCAAAAGCATATTTGATATTTTTTAATGATCAATGGGATATTTGTGCATAAGTATTGCCAATTTTTGAGGTGGTTGTAGTCCATTGTTATTCCAACATCTTTAAGTGTGTATTTGACGACACTATGAAACAAACAGATCCCACAATGTACATAATTACTATCCAGAAACTAGAGTAATAGCTATAAACAGTTAAGTTGCATAAGAAAATTAAAAAAAAAACAGTTGAAATCTAATACACCAATTAGAATTTGTGAATACACAAAGATAGACATAGTAACTACTAGTACACTTCCCTAAAATGAAGAAAGTGGCTGGAGATTTTGAAGACAAAACCTAGATAATACTGATGACAGATTTACACAGCAAAACAAAATAAATCAAAACACACATACAGCAGTAAGCAGAACCACTTTTCCCATCCAAAAAATTTTAATCACTCTAAATTTAACAGAAAACAGAGCATGATGAACACTTTATAATGAAAGCCAAAAACAGAGCAGCTACAAACAGCGCTCAGTACAATGAATTCAAAACATAAAAAACAGAGATATAAAGATCTCACTCCCATCAAAGTTAAAAACACTGCAAACTAAAAAGCAGAAATAAACTAAAATGATTGAATTCTTCCACCGTAGCTAATATGCTAAACAGCAAACTACAAACTGCAGGAAAGTTTCTTGTAGGCAGGACTAACGGACCAGTTTTCAACAGTGATGAAACCAAACGAGAGTAACATATTATATCTACAACCGATTCCTTCCACACGGGGGAAGCCCTTTTTTGCTCTTCCCTAATTCCTTTTATCCTTTGGGAGGAAAAATTATTTGTAATCATATTCCGGTTTTACATAATTTAATCTCATTACATTTCTATTTCACAAACTTCCGTCACATTACATTCTCATTTCACAAAATTTCATCACAATACATTCTCATCTCACATAAGTCTATCGCATTTACATTCCCATTTTACATACTTGTATCACTTATGATACTCCCATTTCACCTATTTTCTGAATAACCTCCCATGGCAACTCGTCAATATTTTTGAAACTAAGATGAGATTGAAGCAAAGAATGATTCCGTTGTTGCTGAATTTGTTGCGAACCCCGCGAATTATGATCAGAAGTTCCAAAGTCATCCGACATGAGATGATCCTGAATGCGCCTTATCATAATCTTATCACACTCAACACTTGATTCTGTTCCAAATCTGTACAGAAAAAGAAAACATTAACCTCACTAACAAGAAAAGATCTTGATTTTTTAAAAAAATAAATAAAACTATTTAGGCGTAGTGCTTCACTGTAACTCTGACTGGTGCAAATTATGATCTCGTACCGCAATTCTTCCGAATTGAAAAGAACAAGAAAGGAATTTCATTCTAAAAAATAAATATTTAAAATGGTACTCACGGTGAAACACTGCCGTCTGCAAAAGGACTCGAGGAGGCCTCACGATTTGTTCGCTCCATTTCTATTGAATTGTGAAGAGAATTTTTTTTTCTATCCAAAGCCCTCCTTCGATCTTTCTTCGAATTTGTATGTTTTGGAAACTAATTTCCTCTGAGTAACTCGAATGGCGAAGCGCTAATTTATAAAAAGCAGGGGAAGAAATGCTTGTCGTTTCCCATTGACAACTGACAAGCAGAGCGATTTTCTTTAAATCTGACAAAACTGTTTCTTCTCGATGACTTTTTGGTGCTCAAATAGATGTTCTGAAAAGTGACAAGCAGAAACCTGTTCACAAAATTGACAAGCAATTCTTGTCAATTTTATTATAAAATTGATTGGCAGTCGGCCCACAATGGAAAAGGTTAAAGCCCGTATTAGTGGTGGTCGCCTTTCAAACAAATAAAATCTTAAGATGGGGTCCTCAAGTTTAAAATAATATACATCTTTTTCCCGTAGAACAACCCATCAACCGCTACACAACAAATTCAAATAAAGAAATGTAGGAATGATGTGTTGGCATGTAATGTTTTGAAAATTGACAAGCTTTAGGAGGCGTTGTGGGCATGCAGCTGCACCCTCAACACTCGTACATTTATTTCAAATCACGTTACTTTTTCACTAGGGCCCATTTCTTGGAATTGACAAGTATTAACCTTTTATTTTATTTTTTTAAAGATTCATTGATTAATCTGAAATCAGAAGTAATCAACGGATTCTAAATATATGAAAACTTAGTGTACCATTTAGACCGTCTTTTATGTTACTTGTCATTGTCAAGCTATTTGTCACGACTCTCATGATGAGATAATCTAAACTACTTGTGAATCACTAATTATTGACATTGTGTTGTTGTTATTGTTGTTATTGTTTTATATATATATATATATACTTATTTTGAAAATGGGAAAGACTTATGGTAGGGGAAAGAGGACCCTTATTGGCACCCTAATTTTACACATATGTAGAGCCTAAATTATATGTTTAGACAATTTATTTTTGGTTGTCTTTATATGTGAGTTGACATCGCAAAAATTATTTCTTGGCTTTTGGGTAGAACAAAATTCTTTATATAGATCGTCAAGCGTCGAAGAGTCAAAAAGTGACAATTTCAAAATGTCACCCGATACCCACTTAAAGATGCAGTAATAATCCTTCACTCAAAATTGCTAGTACTTGTGGACAAATGTCTCAGTAGTCATGCACAAGTGTCCCAATAGTGGTGCACAAATGGGCCAATTACCAATCAAAAAAGTTGAAAAATAATCTGCTATTGGTACATGTGTGAACATTTTGGGGCTCCTTTAAAATTGGTAATTGGGGGAGTTAGGTGTGCGTGGAGTGTGTGGTTATTGGAACGGATTCAGTTATTGGTGCTCTTCCCCGAAGCACATTTTAAAACCTCATTGGCATATCTTGTGACAATGGAAATGATTAAAACTTCGATGACTACTGTTTTTGTTGACAATTGACTAGTAAAACTTGTCCAACCCAATTTGAGTTTGAAACTGTATTCATCTTTTTAGACCAACTTGGATACGAAGGAAGACAACTAATGACCCATGAAGATGTAACACCTTTCTCTTGTAAGATCATGAATTTATTAGAATAATTTGTGGGCATGCCTTATAGACAAGGTATATCACCATGATGCTTCCCAATTTTAAGGCTACAAGAATCTATGCTAATTACAAGGGCGATGTATGAGTGGGGAGATTACAACTAGTGTGGTCGTTGTTATAGTGTGAGGAGAATACAATTAGCCATTTATTAGGTCTTGCAAGTGGTAGACATTAAGAGAAACTTTGTTCACCTACAAAGTAAGATCTACAAGTAAGAAAATGTGATCATATTAACTTCCTTAATAAGAGACACGCTATTAGTTCCTATTGTTGACATTAAATAGAACTATTTGACCATTCCAATCTAAAATAAGATATTGAAGTATTTGGAAATAATGAATTCTTTGTCACGGCTATGATATGGTACATGTTGCTACCAGGAGGAATTATGATATAACAAAAGCCACTGGGTTTTAATCATTTTTTAATGACGTTGAATTCAAAGGTCATAAATGAAAGGGATGAGCAGATAGACGTGCTTGGAAACTCACAGAGTTTTGGAAACCTTTCTCCACATGTGGGGAAGATGAAGGTTGTAATCAATCAATGGTGCATAAAATTTTAGAGGGTAAAATAGTTATGAATATTGTTGAAGCAAACCCAAAGGAAGTTGAAAACAATAAAGACAAGAAAATGAAAGAGTTGACCAAGGAAGAGAAATAAATGGAAGAACATGCTAATGAAGGTAAGGCCTTAGAATATTTATTACTTGATGACGTGATTGACCGTATTGCATAATGTCAACATAGATAAGTAATTTTTTTCTTTTGAAGGGAGGCCCATCTAAAACTGATTTTTATAAATAGTCTAAAACTAATTAGGCAAATAAAGGATGGAAAATTATGGTATTGAGATGGTTGAGAAAAAGGTATTTCTCATGCAAATTTAAATTAGTGATCATGCTTAAGTGATCCTCCAATATGAGACATGGGTTATCTGTGGATAAATTTTTTATTTACAAGTTTGCTCTTTGGATTTTCATCCCGAGGGTCCCTCGGGATCTAGATAACCTTTGTGGATTGAAATGTCAATACCTTGCATTTAGACCATTTTGAAAGGATCTTGTAGCACAACTCAGAAGATTTTTGTGGTGTAAAAATAATGTAGTAATTTTTCCATCCTAAGAGTTTAGCCAAGGGCTTGTGTTGAAATAGACTTGAATAATCAGTTACTTGCAAATGTCAAGCTAATTGGTCTAGGGCTTAGGTTATTTCACCTAGAAGTTTACCTAACAAGCCCAAAACTTTACTATTTCATAAAAAATGATGGACATTTGATAGGAGATAAACTCTTTGTCAACATCTCCCCATACCCAATAGGTGTAATAGTCTCCTCATCCTAATGTTATGCCCAATATTAGATCCCCAACTGAAACACAAAGTCATCGTTACTCCATAAGTAAATAATGTTAAATCCCCTTTCTTTAAAGATGTTATTATGATATATGGTTGAAGGATGCTTAGGAAGAGGAAGGAACCATTAAGATCCATTGATATTGAAGATATAGAATATTTACAAATCTATAATTCATCTTCTACGAGGCCTAATGTAAGGAATATGGATACACCCTCTCCAAATTTTTATGAAAGACATAGATCTCCTTCACCTTTCATAAGGCAGCTTATTTATATCCAACTATGAGACAAAGATCTAAATCACCTTATGTTATTGCTAAAAATAATCTAGTCATTCTTATCTGTCAATTATGGTTGCTAATCAGTTTTATGTTCTACCCTAGGAGGAAGAACTCCCTAACTCTACTTGAATATATGAATTACAAAACTCTTTCTTGGAATGTTAGAGGATTGTCCCTACTACATTGCAAATTTGAAGTCAAGAAAACTATTGTTAAATGGAACCCTAATATTGTTTTTTGTAAGAAGTCAAGATTAATGGTCCCCAACTTGTTGCTTCATATTCAAAGTATGAAATGATGCCAGATGTTTTTCATACATTGAATAAAGAAAGCATATGGTTTGTTATCAGGTTGGCACCATGTAGATCAATAGGATTGTTGATGACAATGAGGAAGATCCTAGCTTGTGTTGTGTTACTCCATATTGGTTTGAAGGTTGTCATTAGTATTCAAATTGCACAGTCGGTAACCGAGTCAAAGATAGTTTTGCGGTAATGATCACAGAGCGCAAAGTTAACCGAGTATAGTGATCACTGACAAAAAACATTATCGAGTAGCATACACCAAGCATTGAGAGACAATATTCACCGAGTGAACCAGCAGTTACATAAAAGTTTGTAATTTAATGGCACATTATTCTAGGTAACAAAATTTTGTTGAGCTAGATAACTGCTTACCAAGATCGAGGAGGACATTAATTGCGAATGTAATCATTTATTGGTTATGTTTCATATGTATAGATGATCAAGGTAAATCTTGTAAACCATTGATATTTGGTTTTCTAAGATATTGTAAAACCCTAATTAGGTCAAATAGTTTGATATATGAATGTCAAGATATTATTTTGAAATGTAATGATCAAAGTATGATCAAGTAGCCGCCGCACTAAGGACTTCTGAAGATCAGAAAAGAGTTTTAGCACAAGGATTTCATTGAAGCATTCAGTTTATTCATAACAGACACAAGGCTATCGTGCAATACAAAAGGTATTATCAATCACAACAAGGTGATAAACTTATTGCACTTAAAGGATCTGATATCAGCAATATTGAGATTGCATTATTCATGTCACAATTTCTTGTTACTCTCTAACAATTGTAACAGAGTAGACTTAACCATCTTTGCTTAAATATCCTAACTGAGTGCACACATACATTGTGTTGTAAAATCTATTAACAAGGTAGATCTAACAAATCTTATTGTTACTCCTAATAGGGTAAGATCACCAGAAGTGATCAATCTTTGTAAGCCCTAACAGGCTACTTTATTACTACAGTAGTGAAGCTTTGTGGGTTCCATCCCCACCACAGTTTTTACCTTCTAACAAGGGTTTTTGCGATACCAAAATACATGTGTTATGTGTATTTGAGTTTCATGAATGTTTTATTGTTTTGATTACATGCATTTACATTTCTACAATGGTATTTCATGTATGGTGAAAGAAAACTACTCAGTCGGTTACTATAGTTTATGTTTACAAGGATTTTATTTTGAAAAGTTGTAAGGGTACTGATTCACCCCTCCCCTCTCAGTACACACCTTTCTATCATTCCAACAATTGGTATAAGAGCATAGTTCTCTTGTTTAGGAAGTTTAATCAGTGAGGAGAAAATATCTTACGATGGAAAGATATAAGCTTGACAAAAATATTGAGAATCAAAAATTGCAGTTGCAGATCTACATTGAACAATACAAGGAAGACAAAGAGAAACTGAAAGAGTTAATGGTTAAGAGAAAAGATATGGCATCTTGTTGTAATGAGAATGATTATCATGGAGATGAGATACATGACCCATTTGATACATCCGGATCTGAATCTGGTAGCATATCTGATGCATCTGAAGGAATCATATCAAAGCTATCTAAAAGTAATCAACAACTTACTGAACATGTGAAAGCACTGCAAAACGGTCAAGATACACAAATGGTTAGAATGGTTGAATTCATAAACGATGCAAATAAATCTCAACAAGAAATAAATATGGTTGTTGACGATAGAAGACAAATGACTGAAAAGCTACAAGAGAAAGAATCTGAAATACTGAGACTTACCAAACATTACTTTGAGATCACCAATAGGATGGTTACTATGAGTCACGAGGCCAACTGAGTGAACAGTGAACATTGAAATTGCTAGAAAATTAGAAGATATTGGTGAACTAAGAGAAGAAAATAAAAATTGAAGAATGAAGTAAAGATTCAACAAAAACATAATGAGATGATTAAGAGAGCTGTAGATAGCACTAAAAGGATGGATGAATTTATGAACAGTCAAAGGAGACTTAGCAACAATACTAGTTTAAGGTATACCTATATGCTAAAAATGTGTCACACTTCTATGAGTCATTCCATCTATCGACGGGGTTTTGCTGACCGGGTCCGCCAACAGTCATAAGTTGTCACCGGGTACCATGGGACCGGCCAACTCCGCCTGCAAAGGTTATCCGGGGAAGTGGGGGATTCATTGCCATCGAGGGAGTACCCATTGCCAGATTGGGGTTATACCTTTCGGCGTACGTTGTTCCGTCGGGGATCATGTTGAAGGGCGTACTCTACCCAATCCCGCCCGGGGATTTGTTGAGACCACGGGATAATTCTAAAGCTAGGTTGTAAACCTTCGCCAAAGTGTCCCAGTCACCCGTGGTGATTGTTCTCCAAAGGAGAGTGGCAACGAAGGGGTCCATCGCGTTAAGGTAAGTCTGTATGGTTACTTTTGGGGATGGAATAAAAGGGCCCGTGCACCGCTTCAAGGCGTGCTGGAACCGATGGTTAAATATTGTAAGAGGTTCATTGGGTTCCTTCTTGATGGAGATGAACTGGCTATGGGACCAGGATGGGTCCACATGTATGCGAAAGGCAGCCAGGAATGCATCCTCCATGTCCTGCCAACTGTTTATGGAGTTGGCAGGAAGGTTAAGGTACCAGTTCAACTCACCTTGTCCTAAAGACAAGGGAAACATCGGAGTCACAACATCTTCATGTTGGATTCAGTGTTGGTTCATGGCATCCTTATATGCCTGTAAATGTTCTTCTGCGGTCTGTGAGCCTAAGTGCTCATATCATGGGCAGATCTTCTCCGGGTGTGATGGTAAGTCATTGATTGCGCCTGGAAAAGTTCCCATTGGGGACCCAGTGTTTCTAAAATACACGGCCATTGGGGGAACTGGATTTTGGGTATTTTGAGGACTGGATCCCGGGGTTGTCTGAGAAATTTGGGTATTCTAAGGTATGCTAGACCCCCAGACAATAGTGGCTGGTGTGATTTTTGGGGAACACTTCTTTCAAGCAGGGGGCCCGAGTTTGACAAACCTCCCGGGAAATGGGGCAGACCTAAGGATTCTTTCAAATTTCACTGGGGAGAAAGACCCAATCCTGCTGAAGGCTTGGCTCTTAAAACTATAACTCGGGGAACCCTCAAGAGGTGTAAAATCAGAATCTCGAGAGGGGGACGAGTTCATGCCCTCTTTCTAGCACCAGTTTCTTTTGACAGGGTTTTGCTGACCAGGTCTGCCAACAGTCATAAGTTTTCACCGGGTATCGGGGGTACTAGCCAACTCTGCCTGCAAAGGTTATCCAGGGAAGTTAGATTCCCCGGGCCCTCAAGCACCTAGGTGTCAGGTCACGATGGTGCGGGGCTCGATTGGGAGAAGTGACTATTTTCGAGGGGGATAGTTGGTTTCTTCAACTCGTTCTCTCCGGAGATTCAATGAGGTGAGGTTTCTCCTAGCATTCTACACTTAACAAATAAAATGAAAAAGATCCTGCAGGGTTAGAAATATTTCATCTAACTATAGTTATGTTTAAACGTTCAATACATCAATAATACTCTGGTACACTACACGAAATACCGAAGAAATACACAACCATCAGCTAATATTTTATCAGTAGCGAGGGAAAAGAGGTCGTTAATTTATTTGACATATCAGAGTAGAAGACGTAAAGAATATGAAACATAAAATACCATTAACTCAGAAGCATGAATGCCAACAACATCATTGCAAAGAATTCTCCCTTCTTCATTAATGTCTCTTCCAGCAAGCACTGGTGCGTAATACAATGGTGGCTCTAGGGGAGCGTCTAACTATTGAAAATGGGACAATGGAGCATTGAGCTCTGCAACTAGAATGAGAAATCACCTTTCTATTACCGTGGACAGCAAAATCATCAATTTCGCCGACCCTTGGAAATGGGCCGGTCTTACTATTTATACACATTCTCTTCTAACCCTAACCCTAACCCTATTTTACATCATGTTTCAATAAAATACAATATATGGGGGCCGGTACTACCTGTGCCACCCTACAAAAGACCTTGAGATGGAATAGGCCTGACATGTCAGAAGAATGAGACAAGAATATACAGCGGAAGAATCAACCTCGAGAAGAGAGCCAGGAAGGAGAAGGAAGAAATTAGATCCCCGGGGATCAAGGTTACATGCCTCATAAATGGGAAATGTGGCACCCTGTCTCCAATGTGCCAGGTGTACCTCTGAATGGCGCCTCGAGAAGACCATCCTGTCAGGAAATTGACTGTTGAGTCGACGCCCCCTTGATGTAGCCAACCACCTTCTGACAGCCTTTATTAACCGCTCCTGAAAGTGACCGGTCGACCTCGAGACCAGGACACGGATCACTCGAAAGAATACAAAATTTGGGATCTGAGACTCCAGGATCCGGGAACTTACATTCCCAAAAGAATAAAGAATACCAAATGTTTGGGTTTTCTCTGGCCCCCAGAGAAAGCTTATGGTTGTTTGTTATCATTGAAAGCCTGGAGGAGGCGAGAAATGCCATCTTCGTCGACATCCTTCAGGCCGGCCCTTCAGTACTTAGCCACCTCAATTTGTTCCCCCAGGTCCAGAACATTCTCCTTAAATTCATCGGTCATTCTTACCGCATCGTGGCCACTAAGCACCATACGAGTTAATCTTGTCATTTGAGCACCATCTATTCCCTCCGGGGATTGATATCGGGACTTCATCATTTCATCAAAACTCCTCAAAACTGAATCCTCTGGCGTGCATGTATCTGTACTGAGGGGGTCAGCCCCGGAAGTCTTTGCTACAAAAGACTTGTATAAATTGAAAGAATATTTTATTGCATTGAATTTCTTGTGTAGAGTCCCCACCAGTTGCTTGGTTACCTCCAATGTGAGGTCAAGTCTGGAGTGTTGGGTCCTCACGAAATCAAATGATTCATCCCCAAGAATTCTGGATTCTGAAACCATTTCCTCTCCTAGGCTGAGGATTTCTTCAAGCTCTACCTTCCATGCTTGATAATTTTCAATATCACCCTCCCACAGGTCAATAAGAGTCTCTGCCTGGTGTAGAACATGTCGGGCCATATATAAGTCTGGGAGGGTGGATACTAGGAAATGCCGAGTGTTTCCTATTTGCAGGGCGACCCACTCGTCGACTGCCTGAGCCTTCTTCTTCATCGTTCACAGGGATTCTATGTCGCTATGCGGTAGATCTTTAGATGCGAAAGCTTCCAGAGGGGTGGCGTTGATAGGCCAGGCCAGCTCAGTAAGCAAGCCCATAAGGTTTGCATTTTTTGCCTTTTCTATTTTGAGCCTCTGGGCCTCTTTTTCATAACGGGCCTCCACTGCCCTAGCTGCCTCCTTCAACAAGTCCACCTCGCCCTATTTTCCCCTTTTTCCCAGGGATACCTCTGCAACGTTGTAATCTCTGGGCTCTGTGGTTGCTTCATCAACATTTGGGGGAGGTGTCGCCACAACGGCAACTGTTTCTCTACCCGGCCTGGTTCAAAGAGTATGAACCGTCCAGGCTTTCTTGGCCTTTGGTGGGGCCTGGACCTAAGCCATCATTTCGTCCAGGGAGAGAGGAGTTTTGGGAGTGGACAGAGCCTTTCTTTTCCTGCTCTCTACTAACCACTGAGGCGGCAGGGGTGGCTTATTTTCCAAAGTTTATTCTTTTGGTTCTTCCCTGGTATTCTGCGGTTGCTCCTCCTCAGTGGTGTGGGCCTCATCCGTCCCTTTGCCTGTGTTTTCTCCTTTATCGGTAATATCTTCAGCAACATTCATCTCCTTAGCCTTGTCCTCTGTATCTATTGCTTTGTCTGGACTTCTGTTGGCTTCTTCGGGGATTTCCTCTTCGTGTTGCTCTTCTTGTTGCTTGGCACCTGCTACCGGGGCCTCTTCTTCTGTCGGCACATCCTTTGGCAATAGCGAAGGTACTGGGCCGAGATTCAAAGTCTAGGCCACGGTAACTACTTGCCCAAAGGTCGCTCCTGGGAGTGGCGCTTGGAACGTGGCGGCTAGGGTTACGGTTATTCCCGAAGGTCTGATTCCCCCAGCAGATGTCATTTGTTCATTCTGCCTTTGTTGGTCCACCCCCAGATTCTGCATCTTCGGAGCCTCAGAGGCAATCTCTGGCTTCACCTCCCTTTCCTCTATCTGTTCCTCCTGCTCCTGTGCAGGCTCTTGTTCCGCAGCTTCCTGTTCTGCAGCTGGGACCTCTACCTACGTTTGTCTGGTGTCCCCTTGCAGGTTCTCGAACTCGTCGGTTGCAAAGACATCATCGAATTCCTCCTACGAGGGAGGACTGGCTGGGACCTCGGCAGGCTCTGTTTCTCTTTCCAGCTCCGGGGAACTGGAAGAGAGGATCTCTACTTGTGGGGTCTGGGACGTACCCAACCCTGACTCTGCCTTAGGCTTTTGGTTAAGCCTCTTTTTTCTTCGGGTAACCAAGGGTGGCCCCGCATCCCTTATCACTGCTTGTTCTATTGGATCCACCCCCATCGCTTTCACCATTAAGGCTGCCAATGACAGGGAGGAAGGGGGACGAATTGGTCCAGCCATGAGTATTGGAGTGGCCAGTCGTGTTATTAACTTCTCCCTCATTTGTTGGGAGGCTACCACTGAATGCTTTATTTGTTCCTTTATGGGGACTTCTTTCATAGGAGGGGTTGTATCTATTCCTTTTCCTTTATCCACTCCCTGCGAAGAAGTCTCGACCCCCGAAGTTAATTTTGGTACTGGCTGGGCTGCTCAGCAGGTACTTTCAGGGCACACCTTCTTGAAGTAGGCATGACTTCGCTCGACCACCTCTCGAGTGAAGTCCTCAATTATTGGCCCTTCCTAGGCATCCCAATTTATCGGTGGGAGGGTCATTGTATCGATCCCCTTTGCTTTGTACTGGGGATCGATCATGGGGCTGGCATCTGAGAAGTCCTCTGGGAACCTCCGGAGCTTCAATCTTTCCATCATGCCTGTCGTCATCCTGACATAGTGCTGACTCCGCACCTCCATGTCGTCCTCGCAATCTTCCCAGAAATCCTCCGTATGGTAGTGATGGGGCTCTGAAGCCCGGGGAAGTGCCGCTGCAATCTTTCCGTGCAAATCAAAATTTATCCACGCCAAGTAGAATTCTTCTAGGTTGTAGCTTTTAAGCTCGTTATCTGCCTCTTTTACGGCGGCCAGGCTACATGAGTAGTTCCCACAGGTGATTGGGAATGGAATATTGGTTACCTTCTTTAAGGCAAAGAGTGCATGCAACTCCATTATCTGCCTACAGTATTCCAAGAGAACGATCTTGTCCCCATAGTGTTTGGGCAACAAGTAGGGTTTCCCAGAGAAGCCGGTGACCCTAATATAAGTGTGCTGTTGGAATTGGATGTAGTAATGTCCATAACTCTGGACCAAATTCATCACCTCTATGGATAGGTGGTATCCTACGTCCCGAGTGGGTGTGAGCAGGTGATAGTAAACGAACGCATCGTTTACTCGGCAAAAACTTGGGAAGCTGGCCTCCCATTGAAGCTGCGGAAAATGGTCCCACGGTGCCTTTTGTCCTCGGCCAATCCTGAGCATGCCATCTATAAGTAGCCCATGGGCTTGGGGCATCTATTGCGCCAGGGCCCAGAAAACATAAGAAGTCATGTAAAATTTCTTCTTCCTGGCCAGTTGGAGGAACTGGGAGTTGACGTGGTTCAGAATTATAGCCACCCAGTCGAAGTATCCTCCCTTGGTGGAGATGCCGAGGAGGAAGTAATACATCTATTTAGTGAATTCTTGGGCAGAGGGCTACCCAAAGACCCGGGCCAATGCTATCATTCCCATCTGAATGCTCTCTTTGAACTCAGACCTGGGAATTTATATCTTCATCCTCTTAGGGTCCCTCTTCGGGACCTTGAGCCAGTGAACATTCATGTATATCCGAGTGGCCTCCTCCAACTGCGTGAATTGGGTTAAGGCATCTGCCCTTGTAACCACAGAAGGCTTGTCAAATTGAGGGATCCCCAGACCTGCCTGGAATGTGTCAGGGGTAAGGGATACTAGAGGAGTAGGGTACCCGGTGGGTTCTGCGGCTGTGAGCATAACAACCCGAATGGAAGAGTTATAATTGGCGGCCATTGTCAGGATAAGCTCCAAAGATTGTACAAAGCACAGGAAACAAGCCACCTTAAGGATCCCAGAGTCCCCGACATTGATGGCCAGCTGATCTCCAGCCTTTCGCTGGATGTACATCATTTTCACTAAGGCCTACATTTCTGGCCATGTCCCGACGCTGGTGTCGGTAATGAGTTTAACCTTGGACTCGATCTTTGAGCCCATGATAACACCATCCTGCACAAACTTCATGGTTAGGGGCAACTTCTCCAGGGCCCTTTCCATTTTGGATTTAACAGTCGCTCTGGTAGCCATCGTGGAAGGTAGCTCTAGACTTTCGAGTGGAGAGGATGCAGATGCTTTAGACATGTTTGGAATTGTACTCCAGAAATCTGCAAGGCAAAGCGACCGTCAGAATGTATTAACAAATAAATACTCCGGGGTCCGGAGATCTTACCACCATGATGCCTGCTTTTCCTGAAAAGTTAGTTTCATTCAAAAAAAACCCGAAAAGCACATGCATTACATGAACTTAAGATTGACTGAACATCCGGGCCTGAGAATTTTATCGCATTTGGTAAGGACACGGGATGGATGATGGTAGGGGACCCAGAGTCCGGAGAAGTAACCGTTGGTGAGGATGTGTAAAAAGGAAAACCGTCAAGCCCACGTGGGTGCCACGTGTATAGGTAATAAATAGGAGTTATGGCGATGACGGCAGAGCCAACTGTCCGAACGCATGAAAAGTGAAGGCCACTTAGACAGATTTAAATGCGCGCATGGGACATAAATGAGGGCCTGGATGGTTTTACGGAGGAGAGAGAAAACTACTTGTTTGAAACCGGCCGAGAGCCAAGTTTCAAACAAGTGGTATTCTGCTCTGAAATGAACTTACGAGCGGAAAACCAATGACACAAACAATTCGACCATCTTGCTAAGTTGTCTGAAAGGATATACATAAGATATACATAGGAGCTGAGGGATATATACATGGGGAACAGAAGGATATACAACAAATATACATGAGAATTTACACACACAAACCACAGAATGACATCCACGGGAAACCAGGCAAAACACAAAATATATACAGCTTTCTACATTATTTACAAGCCAACCACACCTACACAGAGGGCGGACAACCCTCTGGCAGAGCTGACCCACCAACGGGCGGCAAAACCAGAAAGACAAAATGAACAAAACCAAAGGAAGCAAAGACAACAAAAAAAAAAGAGAGGGAACACACCAAGCTCTGCAACAGCTACAGCCGCCAAACGATCACAACCCGCCACTACGAATCACTCACAATCACCTGAAAAGGATGGAAGTATTTAGCACTGATTATCATTAATTCTCTGCAAATCGCTCTGAAATCGCTCTGAGTGCGTGAGTGTTTTAATCGCGGTAAATGTGAAAATGACAGATAACTTCTATTTATACCCGCGGTAAAAAGGTGATCCACCTCCTTCCGAAAATCTCCGGACAGACAAACCTCCGGACCCCGAGCCCAAGGATTCCCTGCAACGATCACCTTAAGAACATCGCAGCAACGAATCCCGGAGTCCGGAGTCCGGCTCCCAAAAAAGAACAACCTCCAGGACCGGGGTCCCAGAGATGAGAAACCAACCAAACAAAACCTGATAATGGGGAAGAAAACCCCACAGAAAGGAAGCAAAAGGGGAAGGACGAGGCAAGAACCACAAGCAAAAGTGGCAAAAGAAAAAGAAAAGAGAAAAGAGAAAAAGGGGGGACCCAACATTTTGCACATAAAATGTAGGGACGGGGATACAGGGAATAACACCATCCAAGGTTGCTCAAGAATGAGGCCTCAAATATCGACTCATAGCTCCCTAGTCATGGAGTGCAAAGGTTTGTAATGGAGGCCCTCAGATTGACCTAGTTGTGCCCCTGCAAGTACACCATAAAATGGGAGATTCAAAGAGAAAAAGAAAGGATGTTAGTCTCCATGATCATACAATATGAAATGAAAAATATTCTATATGATTGCAATGCATGAAAGGAAATTAATCTAAATGATAACAATGCATGATTATTCTACGAAAAGAAATACAAATGAAAGATTAATCTATGAAAGGAAACATGAATCTAATCTACATGAATAGCCATGGATGCAAGAAGAAGAAGACAAGAAGATAGAGAATTTGCAATATCCAAGCTTGAGTGCTCAAATTCTCCTCCAAAAATTGCTCTCCAAACCTGCAGCATAACAATACCTAAAAATTACATTATCTTTCAATGAGAAGGAGAGGGCTCCTTATAAAGAAAAGTGAACAGTTGAGATTAAGAGGCAAAAATCAAAGGCTATGATTAAGAGGCAAAAAGCCCACCACTTAGGAAGATATGAAGAAAAAGTGATTTTTATTTAATTTATTTCCTTTTTCATCAAATAAAGTGCTTTAAGTGGGGCTTTTTATTTAAAAAGAGGGGTTTTCTTTATAATTAAATAAATTAGAAGAATTTTATTTAATTAAATGGGAGGAATTTAATTTAATTAAATAAGATAAATTTTATTTAATTAAAAGGGAGATTAAATCTTTTAATTAA
>MU223971.1:1393145-1405597 GCA_018584345.1 Thuja plicata | reverse complement strand
ATAAATTAGAAGAATTTTATTTAATTAAATGGGAGGAATTTAATTTAATTAAATAAGATAAATTTTATTTAATTAAAAGGGAGATTAAATCTTTTAATTAAATAAGATAAATTTTATTTAATTAAAAGGGAGATTAAATCTTTTCATTAAATAAATATGATCAAACCTTACGAAATATTGAAATAATTGAATTAATTACAATTTGATCAAGGAAATTGATTTGAATTGAAAATGTTGCAAAGCATTGATTCAGGAATTTGATAAATTGATAAATGGGGCCCACAGTCTAGGTGACCATTTTAGGGTGCATACATTTGCCCATCTTTGACTAATGTGTGATCATTCTGGGAACACATGTAGTCAAAGAATGCAGTTGAAGTGTGAGATCGATTTGGGATCACAAAACAACATAGACATCAACACCGTTGTAAATAAGTAATTGACATCAGAACAAAAAATAAGCTGATTGCAAAAAAGACAAGGTCAACACTGTTGTAAATAAGTAATTGACATGTCCGAGATAAGAATCTCAAGAAAGGTTGCCCCAAGCGGAACAAATGATAGGATTGATAAAGTTGAATCAAGGATTGAATTTTGATAAGTACTGTCCCCTCATGATCTAAATCAAAATGAGATAGAGGAGAAACAGTAAATTGATAAATTTGATCAAATCGAACTAAAAATAAGGTTCTTGATGTAAGATGAAAGATATAAGGCTCACAGAACCAAGGTAGATCATCAAGCACGAAAGATTATGCCCCAAGGTTGAATTAGAAGAAAAGAAGTGGGGTGAAAGCGAATGGAAGATGGAAGTTAGGAAGAAGTGGAAAGAAATGGAGAGAAGAAAGAGAATTTGCCTTAAGAAAGAGAATGCCCCAAAATCAATCAACTATTCAAGTTAGAAAATTTTGATTGAGATCACGAAAGAAGATAAAGAAATGAAGATCAAAACATGATCATAGTTGATTAAAAGTCCACAAGAAAGATGAAGGAAACCCCTCAAACTCATAATGCATCCTAAAATGCAAACTAACATGAGGTCTAACAATGCAAGCCACATGAAAATGCAAAGGTGTACTTGCAATAGAGAAACTGTAACACAGGACTTTGTGTTCATCATTCATTATAGAATTTTAAGGAACTTATTTTCATCATTGGGCCATTATTAACGGACATCGGAAAATCACACAATCATCACGGCAACTATGAAGATATGAATGTAATTTATATCGGATTGGAATATGGAAAGATTCTAACATAAGCATCAAAGACATAAAGGTCAAGATGACTATGATGTTAGTTTACCCAATTTAATATAGCAAAACCATGCTCGTATCAATGCATAGAGGCCAGGATGACCAGCAAAATGGTTATGCAAAAACAGTTAAGCATAATGTAAGAAGCAAATAAAAACATGTCCCATGCCCCAAGTCCTCTAGCTATGCATCATGGATAGACTTATTAGACAAGGACACTCAAAAAAAATCAATAACAGTCAGCACACAAAGAAAAGATCATGACATAGCTCAAGCATTAAGTGTTGTGTTTAAAAGTTTAAGTGTGTTATTTTAATACTAACCATTTTTATCTTTTGTAGTATTGCAAGATATAATTCTAATGAAACAAACTATCAACTGTCATTTAAGCTTAATACTTCACCTCTGAAAATCCATTCCTATGTTGATGATTTGGTTGACATTTCAAATTCCAAACTCAAGCCAAAAAAAGGAGAAATGGTTTTGGGTTCCTATTTCCCAATCTGTTGACTTTTTAAACTCTTTTGGTAAGAGGCTTGCTTGGCAATGTAAATGGAAATAAAAACCTCTATAGGTAAAGCTGGAGCTGAATAGAAAATTGCTAAATTCTAATCAAAACAATATGTTTATTCAATCTTCCATAACATATATTGAAACCTGACTTCATAATTTGAGAACTCCTACAGGAAAGGAGAAAGGATTAAATCTAGATAGATCGCGTACTATGACCCAAAATATTGATGGTTTTATTTTTTGTGTATACATAATCAAATCTAGAAGCACAAAATAGATAGCTATATAGATTATGGAAATCTGTTAGCATTGATACATTACATTGGTTTAAATAACATAAAAAAAGGTTCCAAGTTCTTCTTTAATTACATCAATTATAAACATAAGGAGTTCATTGAACCTATTTACAATGAGGACGGAAAGGTTCACACAAATTCAAAAGAAAATGAAAAAAAAAAATTCAGGTTTTATATCAGGAATTTTTTGGAGAAGTATTGGGAAATGTGTCTCAACCTTTTATTTATATAGGGTTACTATTTTTTGTAAAAAAAATTGAGCATGGATTTTCCCTATTCTTTCCAAGACAGTTCAATTGGTTAGATAAACATGTTAGTAAATTTTCTTTGCAAGATCATGTCCAATTTTGAACATATTAAAGTTATTTTTCTTGCAAATTGCCAAAAATATATTGTAAATACAATTTTGGAGCCTTTAGAGGCACCAAAATAGGCTCAAAGGTGGCTAAATGGTGTAGTGATGTAGAAGGTGATAGAGCATATTGTGATCTTTCGAATGCTTCAAACGGTTCGCCAATCGAACATCTAGTTCAAAAGTTATGCATCCAAAAGTTGGGTCTCCCAAAATAGGGAATATAAATATGTGTTAGAGTTGTCATATTATAGCTAATAATTAATTCATTTAATTATTAGTTCATTATACTCTACACTTAAGTTAAACTTAGGCATCTTATTATTCTTTAGGGTTTTCACCTTTAGGGTTTCGGTATCCTTTTATAAGGATTCCCTCTTTGTATTTTAATCATTCACTTATTGGATCATAATGAAGAATAGATTATTGCATTGATATTTTTCTCTCTCATTTGTTTTTTCTCAATCATGGCTTCTCTTTCTCAGATCTGTGATTACATGCCTCCATAGCTTTTTCTCTCTATCCGTGACAGGTGTTTGCATGCAGGGATTCTTGGGAGCTGTTGGGATGTTCTTCGTCAACTCCAACATGGTATTAGAGCTTCAGATCTTCATGCCCATGTTCATTATTTGAGAGGGTTTGGTCGTGTTCTTTAGATCTATGTTTTTCAAAAGCTTTTTATGTGGATTTAGGGGGGACCTTTGTTTCTGGGCATTTTGGGCTCAAACGGACATCACCGTTGCGCTTAGAGCGCCCAAAAACCCTAGAATCCATATAAAATTTATCTATTTTGGACAACTTGGCTCTGAGGCAAAAAAAAATTAGTTTCCAGTGTCGTACGGGCACGGAAACCAAGAAAAAAAATTTAAAAATGTTGTTTTTAAATATTTTTTGGCATGTTTAATAACGCAGCCAATGTGTTTGCCCAAGTGTCGCCGCCGCACCACCGCGGCCCGGCCAACGCCTGGCCGCCACTGACTGCACCTCCCACCGGTACTGCGGGCGCCACCGGCTCCTCCGGCCCCGCCGGCCTCTCTCCAGCGCCCACCGCTCACCACCTCCCGGCTCCAGCGCCACCCCGCTCTGGCTCCACCGCCCGGCTGCGCCATTGTTTGGGCCGCCCGGCGGGTCTGTTAGCCCTACGGGCCTATTGCTAACCGCAACGGTCATATAGATGACCGAGGGCTTCGGTTTAGCCCCCTGCGTGCGCCATGCGTCCAGGGTCTTGGGATTTTTGTAGCCCCAAGGGCTTAAAATTTGCTTTTTGGAGCCTTTCTAACCTCCTGACACTGTTTTCGCTCTATCTGGAGCATACGGAGGTATTTTTCTGACTTCTTTATATCGTCGAAAAGCTCTTTCCGAGCAATTTTCGATGATGGACATTGGGGTTTTGGGTTCTTCCATTTTGATAGTGTTTTTTTCTGTCAAAGTCTGATGTCTATTTTTTGCCTTCCAGGAGCCATATCTTGCTCATCTAGACTATATTTTTGGCAAACCAGATATCGTCAGAAAGCTGGTTCTGTGAGTTATTCAGTTGTAGGGGTATTTTTTCTAGATTATGCTCTAGGTTCTTTCTCCTCCGATTTTTTCTCTTTCGCACTCTGGCGGATTACTTGGGTTCTAAAGGTCCTAGCATCTCTTCTTCTATTCTTCTGGCTCACTCTTCTTTTTGAATTCTGAGCATTGTATGCTTCTCTTCTGTAACATTCTCTTTTCTGTAAACGCACTGAGATAAAGTGCCTGCTTTTGCATATCTGGGATTTCGAACACCTTGTGTTTGTTTGTACTCGCACTCAGTTATAAAGTGTCATGGGGGGATTATGATGTTTTGCCTTTTGTGCTCATCCACCTTTGTCAAATGAGCGTACCTTCCATGACATTAGCCCATGATGTTTGTCTGTGACACCACCCTTTATCCTGTGCTTGTACTTCTGTTGCACTGTTGGTGTTCCTGATTCTTCTTTCTGCAGATGTTTCTGGCATTGCATTTCAGTGTTCCTATCACCTCTCTCCCTGTTCAGCATTATGGGGGGGTTCACCAGTTGGTTCTATTGCCTCCTTGGTTCAGTTGAGTGATCTACGTATTCTATTTTTGTTCCTATGTACTATGCGGATGCAGTGGCTAGGCACCTATACATTTCGGTGAGATGGTTCATCTACTATATAGACACTCGTTCTTTCCTACTTTGGAGGACACCTCTTCGATTGATCAGCTCTTCAGACTTTGTCTTCTCTACCTAGTCATGCACCTTTTCAGTGAGGGTTCCAGCAGTTACTTATGACAGTGTTTGCAGCTTCATGCTTCAGAGATGCTATACATGCTCTTTCTTGTTCCTTTCTTTGGGACTTTCCCTAGATTGGAGGCTTTGTTTCCTTCATCTAGTTTATTTCTTGTACTTGGGTACCTGATCAGGCCTAGTTGCTGGGACCCATAGTTTCTTTCATGCATTTTGCTTACATGCATCTTTTAGTCCGTAGCTGTTTAGCTTCTCCCTAAGTTACACTTAAGGGGGGGGTGTTAGAGTTGTCATATTATAGCTAATAATTAATTCATTTAATTATTAGTCTATTATACTCTACACTTAAGTTAAACTTAGGCATCTTATTAT
Source organism: Thuja plicata (assembly GCA_018584345.1). NCBI lineage: Eukaryota > Viridiplantae > Streptophyta > Pinopsida > Cupressales > Cupressaceae > Thuja > Thuja plicata. Next base: position 1,400,571 of record MU223971.1, on the reverse strand, counting down.
TCTTTAGGGTTTCGGTATCCTTTTATAAGGATTCCCTCTTTGTATTTTAATCATTCACTTATTGGATCATAATGAAGAATAGATTATTGCATTGAGATTTTTCTCTCTCATTTGTTTTTTTCTCAATCATGGCTTCTCTTTCTCAGATCTGTGATTACATGCCTCCATAGCTTTTTCTCTCTGTCTGTGACAGGTGTTTGCATGCAGGGATTCTTGGGAGCTGTGGGGATGTTCTTCATCAACTCCAACAATATGTTTCAAACATGTAAATGAGTTGTAATGAGAGTTACATGTGTTGGTGTGTATGTTGACATATCATAGGTCATCTTTGATTGGAGATAAGATGGGCACCACTTTATAAGTAGTTTTTATCCCATGGTTTTGTTATACCATTTGATAATTTATTGTATTGTATCTCCTGTATATTAGGTGTGTGAGAATATTGCAAGAGCTTTAGCCTATAATATCTTCGTGGTATTTCTCATAATGGGTATTTGACCTCGTAAGAAAAATCTATCCCACCTCTACAAATGGACACGATATTATAATCACCACAACTAAATAGTTCATCAAATAGATAGAGGTCATCCCTATGACCTAAATTACTAGCAATAAAATATCCAAATTCATCCTCAACTATATCATATACGGGCATGAGATTCCCCTAGCAATCGTGGATGTTATTGATAGATAAGGAATACTTGCTAGACAGGAAGAGGGTCATTTTCTAGCCTAGATTAATATACATTTATGATTTTCTTTTAGCCTGAGAGCCCTTGAATCTATTAAAAAATTTCTCAAATAGTACAAGTTGGATATTAGCCCTACTAGATTTTGTGACCTGGAAGGTATAATGGGTCTTGTATGGAAAATATTACTAAGCAGGACAATAGTGTGTTTCAATTGAGAGGGGGGGTGAATCAATTGTAGATTAATATTTTTATCAATTTCACAAATCTGGATGGAATAGATTAATTATTTAACCACTTAACTAATTTAGATGTAAATATGAATAAGGACACACATGATCCATAAACAATGAACACCATATTTTTACATGGAAAACCCAAGATGGGAAAAACCATAGAGAAGATTGAAGGCTACCTAAAATCTCCCAGTTCCTATTTATCTCATCCGTCGGTTCTAATTTTCTCAATTCAATCTTGATAGTCTGTGAAAACCTAAATATCTATATAAAACCCCTTTCTTTCTCATTTGAAACATACCAACTTTGAATCTCAATTATCTTATGTGGAAGTTTATTTGTGCAATCAAGTAATCAATTAGCAATTAATTCTCAAATCTCCAAGTTGGAGTGCTGCCAGAATCAACACTAAGCATTATCCATCCATTCCAACAGAGTGCAGAGAGGTAACAGAAGGAGTTAAGCTTATATTATAATTGTTTGTTAACTTTAGATTATTTCTTTCAATTCTTAACCATACTTAGATTCTATTGTTTTGTAGAGAGAATATTGTTTAGTAGTTTATTTTGATTAGTTTGGTGCTACTAATCTTCTTTCCTGAGCCTATGTAGATCTGTGAATGTTTTATTTTTGAAAACTTGAGACAGTGCCTAGACTATAGCATATGTATGCTCTTTTATATACCCATATGATCTTTTGTGTCCCTGTGTGAACTTGTCCGATCGTGTATGCATGAATCCATTCTTATGCATGCAATATGTCAATGAGATCAATTTACGTTAAGTTTGTCCCTCAATATAATTATTATTGGGGTGGAACCAAGATGTAGAAAATATTGTAGACAACTAAGAGAAGTTTTTGATTCTATGTTTATATGAATGATGCATGTATCTTGTGTGCCACAATTTTGTTACATTGGCATTATTATGAAAAATTATCACTTCACACAATTCCATTACTCCTATCAGTTTTACATTGTTAGGCTTCCTCATGCAGGGTTGGGTATCTTTCATGTCAGGGAAGATTCTAGGGAAGCATAATTTCTTTTTGGTAGGGTGGAAATGCACTCCAATAATATTCTCACCCACAATATGTTGAGCAAAATAGTTGGTCTAGAGTTATTCAAGATGGTCTTCTTTTGGTAAATTGTGATTTCAATGTATTCAACCTAGTGGTCTATTGTAAACATATTTGCATAGTTATGTTCACCTATTCAATGGCTCTTGTACCATTCTTTATGTTGAATGTGCTTCAAATTTTTTGTTTGGTCTATTTCTTATTTGACATGTATTAATGTATTCAACATGGTGGTCAAAATATCTTAATAGTTTGTTAACTATTGTATTCGACACGTTTTTTAAAACTGTTATTGATTGTGATTTATCATATCTTGTTTGAGGAAACTATATATTATTGATTTAATTTAAATGCATATTTTTTTTCAACTTTCTTTGTGACTTTGTGTCTATTTTGGTATTTAAATCTTATGTGGAATGTTAGTCCTTACAAAAACATAATTTGAAATAGGTCCAGGCTAAACATTCCCATGATGGCGAGGAATGAAAAGTGGACCATGCCACACACACTACCTCGACCAAAACACATGTTATCCAAATACAACAATTACCAGAGCCCAAGAAGAAATAACACTGTTAGCAACCATGACTTGGGACCACATAAACACAACCCCAAAACAAAATATAAAAAGCTAAATAAATGAGTAATATGAAACCAAACTGCATATCACATCTAGGACAATCGAATTTCAGACTGTTGTCAAACACAAACATCATTGAGTACATCACCAAATAACTTTTTCCCAGAGTACTAGCCTCCAGACCATTAGAGTCCTCAAAATCATATCTATAACGTATCAGAAATTGCCACTTAACTGTCCATTTCTACTAACCACGAAGCTTCATTTTTTTCCATATCACTATCATTATATTGCTTTCAATTGTGATTATGCACACCAAATCTAAGAGCACTTTTAGAGAAGAAATAAGGGCAATGGAGGCTCCTCAAACGAAATGCTTATGGTTTGTGTTTACTTTGATAATTTACATTTCCATTTGAATTACTTCATTTGGTGGATTTGGAGTTATTTCGGGAAATTAAGATTTTTTGTAGTGACCTAGACATTTCATGTTTCTTCACTCTTTTCCTAATTGACATATTGATTTTTGTGTTAAATGCTCCAATAACATTCACTCCTTGCTCTCCCAATCCCCCAATTACTAACTTTAAAGAAAACAAAAAAATGATAACTAAAAACCTATAAATGAATATATCATATACCAAAACCCCTCCTTTTGTACTCTAGTAGTGAGTACAAATTAGCTACAATGACTATTGATAGGCTTCTCTTAAAATGAAGAAAGTGACTGAAGATTTTCAAAATAAACCAAGATAATGACGATGGCAGATTTACACAGCAAAACAAAATAAATCGGAGCACACATACAGTAGTGAGCAGAGCCACTTTAACATACTGAAAATTTTAATCATGTGTATCAATTTAACAGAAAACAGAGCAGCATAAACACTTCATCATGAAAGCCAAAAACAGAGCAGCTACAAACAGCGCTCATTACAATGAATTCAAAACATAAAAAAATAGAGATATAAAGATCTCACTGCCATCAAAGTTAAATAAAACACTGCAAACTAAAAAGCAGAAATAAACTAAAATGATTGAATTCTTTCCACCGTACTTAACATGCTAAACAGCAAAACGGAAACTGCCGGACAGTTTCTTGCTGGCAGAACTGAAGGATCAGTTTTCAACATTGATGAGACCAAAAGAGAGTTAACATATTATATCTCCAACTGATTCTTTCTGTACAGGGGAAAGACATTTTTTTCTCTCCCCTAATCATATTCAAATTTTACAAAATTTTATCACATTACATTTCTATTTCACAAAATTCCATCACATTACTTTCTCCTTTCACAAAATTCCTCCACATTTACATTCCATTTTACATACTTGTATCACATGATATTCCCATTTCACCTATTTTCTGAATAACTTCCCATGGCAACTCGTCAATATTCTTAAAACTAAGATGAGATTGAAGCAAAGAATGATTCCGTTGATGCTGAAATTTTTGCGAACCCCTCGAATTATGATGAGAAATTCCAAAGTCATCCGACATGAGATGATCCTGAATGCGCCTTATCATATTCTTATCACACTCAACACTCGATTCTGTTCCAAATCTGTACAGAAGAGAAAACATTAATCCACTGAAGTGAACAAGAAATGATCTTGCATTTTTTCAAAAAATAAACAAAAATATTTAGGCGTGGTACTTTACTACAACTCAGACTGTTGCAAATTATGATCTCGTCCCCAAATTCTTCCGAATTGAAAAGAACAAGAAATGAATTAAATTTAAAACAAAATATTTAAAATGGTACTCACTGTGAAGCGTTGCCGTCTGCGAAAGGACTCGAGGCGGCCTCACGATTTTTTCGCTCCATTTCTGTTGAATCGTGAAAAGGGAAAAATTTCAATCCAAAACCCTCCTTCGATCTTTCTTCGAATAACTAATCGTTTTGGAAAGTAATTTCTTCTGGGTAAGTAAAAGGGCCAAGCGCTAATTTATAAAAAACAGAGGAAGAAATGCTAAAATTGATTCTTCTCCGTGACTCTTTGGTGCTAAAATTGATGTTCTGAAAATTGACAAGTAGAATCCTGTTCACAAAATTGACAAGTAATTCTGGTCAATTACATCTAAACATTCATTGGCATGCGGCCCACATTGGAAAAGGTTAAAGCCCTCATTAGTGGTGGTCACCTTTCAAACAGATAAAATCTTAAAGATAGGCTCCTCCCTACACGGTAAATTTTCACTAAAGTTCAAAATAATATAACTATTTATCCTGTAGGATAACCTATTCAACAAATTGGAGTTGGAGATTTTTATAATGATGTGTTGGCATGTAATGTTTTGAAAATTGACAAGCAACTTTTTGGAGGCAATGATGTAAGACTCACATTGTCTGGTTGCACTAGATTGATAAGATAATCGGGGCCTACAATCAGTGACGAGCCTCTCGCCTACGCATGTCAGTGTGTTTGACAATTGACAAGTAGAACTTGTGGCCTCAATCGATGGTGGGTACTTTTTAAGCCTCTTTGGCATTTCTTATGACAATAGAAACAATTAAAGCATTGGTGGGAGCGTCCGCCCTCTTTTTGTGTGTTATAGTTTTGGGTCTTATAGGTTTGCTTCAGTATTGTGGACGTTATTAAAATCTTTTTTCTATTCATTCAATTCAATTGAGTTTGAAAGAGTGTCATTTTGTTCGACCAACTTGGATACAGAAGAAGATGAGTATTGAGAGGAGAAAATGTAAGACCTTTTTCTTGTAAGATCAAGAAATTATTAGAATTATGTGTGGGTATGTCTTTATGGACAAGGAATATCACCATGGCGCTTCTAAACTTTAAGCCTTTGAGAATCTATGCCAATTATAGGGTTAAAGTATTTGCGGAGAGATTCCAACTGTGTGTGGCGAGTAATGTCAGCAAGTGTGATCATATTCAGTGTGAGGACACAACTATTGATTTAGCAACTTGTAGACATTAAGACAAACTTTCTTCACCTACAAAGTTAGATTTACAAGTAAGTAGATGTGAGTACATTCACTTCCTTAGTAAGAGAAACACATTTATTCTATTATGGCACTAAAAATAGAACCATTTTACCATTCTAATCAAAATAAGATTGTAAAGTATTTGGAAATAATGAACTCATTGATTAGGAACGTAGAGAAAGCATTCTGGAGAAGCGAAAAGAGATGAAATATTAGTTGTTGTGTTACACATTTCTTGGTCGTGTCTATGCAATGTGGTGTGCCACTATCAGGAGGACTTGCGGCATACACAGAGAGATACTAGGTTTTAACCATTTTTCAATGAGGTTTACTCAAAGGCTAGAAAAGCAAGGAGCAAGAAGATAGACGTGCTTGGAGAGTCATAAAGTTTTAGAACCCTTTCTCCACGGGATGGGGAACATGAAGGTTGTAATAATCAGTGATAGGTAAAAGCTTGTAGGGTAAAATAGTTGTGAATATTGTTGAAGCATACACAAAAGAAGTTGAAACAAAAAAGACAAGGAAATGGAAGTGTCAGCCAAGGAAGACAAAGAAATGGAAAAGCATAAAAGACAAGGAAATGGAAGGGCTAGCCAAGGAAGACAAAGAAATGAAATAACATGCTATTGAAGCTAATACCGTAGAATTTTTTACTCCTCAACGACGTGATTGACTGCATTGCAATAATAGCACATATTAGTAATTTTGTTCTTTTTGAAGGGTATCCCATCTGTATCTGATTTTTATAAATATGATAAAATTGATCGGGAAAAAGAAAAATGGTAAACTGAATCATTGAGACGGTTGAGAAAAATGTATGTAGTGTGTAACTTCAAATCAAATGATCATGCTCATGTAGTCCTCCAATATGAGACCTAGATCTTCTGTGGACAAAATTTTTATTTTGAGCTTGGTCGTTGGATTTTCATCCTAAGGGTCTCTCAAGATCCAAATACCTATGTGGATTGAAGTGTCATAACTTGAATTTAGACCATTTTAAAGGATATTGTTACAAATTGGAAGAGTTTTGTGGTGCAAAAATAATGCAAATTTCCAGTCTAAGGGTTCACCGAATGACTTGTGTTGAAATAGACCTAAACAACTAGCTACCTAAAAACATCAAATTAATTGATTTGGGGCTTGAGTTCTTCCAGCTATTAGTTTACTTAAACAAGCTCAATGCTTGTTTATTTCATCAGCAAGATGGCCATTTGAAAAGAGATTGTCCAGCAAAGAAAAACAGATATAGTGAAACTTCCTTGTCAACATCTACCCATATTCAATAGTCTCCTTGTCCTAATGTTATGCCCCATATAGATCCTCAACTTCATTGAGTCATTGTTACTCCACAAGAAAATTGTAAGATTTTTCTATGGAGATAACTGATGAGACCATAATTTGTCTATGTTTTATGTTAATATTTATACTTTGTTTAAAACATTACCAAGACATTTGTGAACCTTTTAGTATTTGAGCTTGTGATAAGTACAGTTGGAACCACCTAGCCTATGGGTAGCTATTAGTGTCATGTTTTGCTAAACATTATATATCTATCGCAGTATTTCATATAGCTATTTGAATGTGTGTTCTAAATTTGGATTGAGTTGACTAGTTGACTTGATTATATATCTGCATATGCTACTAATCTGCTAGGATGAAGGAGCGGCTTGAGAGTGGTCGACCGCATTGTAGAGAAGGCGTTGAAGTTCCAGCTGCAACGGGGAGAACTATTATTGTAGACGTCCAAAATCGTCCTTATATTAATTTAGTTAATATTCCCATAGCACTATAATTAATTTTAATTAATTATATCTGTTATATTCTTCTATCTATTTAGTTAAATTTATTTAATTAAACATGATTCATTTCCTTAGTGTTTAAATTTAATTTAAATAC
>MU223971.1:1355789-1383120 GCA_018584345.1 Thuja plicata | reverse complement strand
GTTACCAGTTTGGTAGTGTCCCATACTACTTTTCCTACTGAAGGAAAGTATTCTTGAAAATAGAAAAAGATACACATGATAAGTGATCCAAACTTACATGTGTTGGTCTTTGTAGACCTGATTGTGTGCACATTTTCATCAAGTTGTTTTAACAGGATCTCACACATATCCATCTGAATTCCTTTGGTTACTATCTTGTAAGATGTGCTTACTGATGTAGCATAAATGTTGTTCAATCTGCTAGCTTGAAAAAAATTTATACCCAACTACACATGCACCAAATTTGAGTTCTTCGTCGGTGATTGTGTTTACTTTGAGACCTTTGTTGTCTCCTTCTGTATTCGTGAGTTTTTCAACTTCTTTCATTGATGGATGCTTGTGTGCCCTAGGCTTTTCAGTTATCGGATAACTAGTGACAGCGTGAAGAAAATCCTTGGTTATTTTCTTTGGTTGGTCTATCCATAGCTTCTTATCATGCATTCTACTCAAGACTAACCTTATCCATCCTGTTTTGAATTCCCTCGGGAAATGTAGGGCATTAGTTAACCCTTTGACCTCCAAGTGTTTATGCTCTTCCTTTAGTTTTCCTTTGGCATCACACAGCTTCTTATAAGCTTCATCCATTTCAAGATCACCTATCTCTGCGATCTTGCAGTGAATATAAGACCTAACGTCTTCTACGAGCAAACCCCTAGGTGGAATTTTTGAAAATGTGTCGGTTTCATCAGGTTTCGATGCAATTTCTGGGAAAATTTTATACTTTGGCTCTACACATTTACTGTTCTTGATCAGCTTCACCACATTCCTCTTATCATTCTTGATCTTACCAGTTCTTGAGGTGGTTGCCATCGTTTTTCAAGTCTTAGGGTATTCTGGAAATTTAGGGCTTTCTTAAAAAAAAATGACAGAGATCTTTCGGTGCCTTTGGTACTTACTTCAATTTTCAATAGTGATGAAAGATCTGTTTGTTGTGTGCTGAATCAATCTGTGGACGCTTCTTCTTTCTGCTCTTTAATCACTTTGTTTTTGCTATGCTTTCTCTTCAAATCACAGGTGGAAAATGAAGTTGTCTTGTCGACTATTTATAGACTTTATGACCTAAGTCTTTGTAATAAATTCTCAACAACTTGTCGAGACATGAAGACGGGTTTCGTTGTGAAGACTTTTCAAATTTTCATCGGTGTTGACATGATGCTTGGGCAATTGATGACCATTTTTTCTTACCGACGGATATCGGTATTGTGTCATGACAACTTGTAGTTTTCTTTTCTTACCGACGGGTATCGGGTCACATTGGCAACCTAGCCACTTTGTATGATGACCGACAATTTTTGGTAAGTGTAGAACATCTTATTTACTACGTTCATCGATGATTTTTGGTATGAGTATACCGACGGGGTTACTTTCTCAGGAATGGAACAAGTAACATAATATGCATCTTTATTATGCAGATTTTGTCTGTCTATCAATTTTAATAATGGAACTGATGCAAAACATGAATTGGTGTAAAGCAGTTCCATACTTACTTGTTCATCTTAAGTGGGATTGGTGATGTCACCGAATCAATTGGATGGGGTGTCACCATTTGCATTGCTTGGTCTAGCTTCATCATTGCTTGATGCTTTTCTCCACATTTTATCTCTTGCCCTCTGGATATCTTCAATGGTATTTCCATTGGATATGTGCTTGACTTTGTCAATAGATCTTTGCAATCTTTCTTGAGATAACCAACTTTGTGACAGTGTAAGCAAGCATGTATTTTGATTTAAAAGAATACAAAAATTGATCATCTTAGTGAAAACCTAGCGATAGGCACTTTCATGTATCTCCAAAAAATTATATATTCCAAAAATACAAAAAAATTAAAAAAATAAAAAATACAAAAAAAAAAGAGAAAAAGAAAAAAGGTGTCATTGATGAAAACCTGGCAAACAAGCGTCATGGTAGAAAAAAAAGAATTTCTACCAACAAGGTGAAAACCTGGTAAACAGGCGCCTCTTATTCCACAATGCTATATCTATCGCAGCACCACTTGGCTTTACGCATTTGCTTTCCTGCATTGTTGCTGTCATGCTTTCCTGCTTACATTTGCTTTCAATTCCCGTCAAGACACCAACTCACATGGATTGAAACTGGTCATACTCTCAGGATAACCCTCCTGATCTAGGGGGGCACTATCCTTTTATCTTTTAAAGATCTTCTTCACATCAGTCACCAGTGGTTCTCACTACGTCCGCCTACTAATGTCTAGCTTATACTATGATCGCTTCATTTGAGCATCTCTCTCGCGTCAGTCACCAGTGGTTCTCACTGCGTCTGCCTATTGTCATTATTCTATCGAGACTGCTCACATTTGTTACAATTGGAGTTATACTCAAATGCTCTATCTATCGATACTCAGTCTTGACGATTCTATGCTTTAGTTTGTACATATCTTTTGGTCACTTTCGTGACACTCTGGTTCCTTTGTGAACCCTTCCTGACTTGACATTGATTTAGCGCCATACGCTTGGGGGCACTCACATCTCATTTCTCGTCACAACATACGTCAAGTCAGTCATCATTACTTGGGGGCATGGGCCCCCCAATTGATCACATCTTTGGTTTACATCCAGAGTCAGTAATCTTGTCACTTCTCAAGGACAACTCGCTACTGACACAAACTGGTGTTTTTCAACACCACCATAAACAGTGTTTTTAACACTATCTTTGGACACATCTGTGTTTTTTTAAAAAACATCAGATATCTCAAACGTAAACATCTATCGATAACAATCAAAGACAATGCACTCACAAGCACAACAGTGTTTTTCAACACCTCATACACATGCACATATGCGAAAACTTTGAAACTAGCTGAGCTATGATTGAATATTTATTTGTATGTTGTATGTTCTCATGGATTTTATTGATATTTTCTTTGTCTACTACTTGTTGGTGTAGTCCCGACAATCCGGCAACGTCAAATAAATAGGGTGTATGTGATAAGAGCTCCCGCACTAAGGTGGAACAGCCTCACATCCCTCGATCTTGTTTATTTGTATGCCATGGTGAGGTCGGTACTATCTCCTTGCCTATTATTGCTCTATTTGATTATTGCTTTGTTTATTATTGATCTGTTTGTTTACGCATGATCACACTCATGGTTATCTTGGCTTTGAATGCCTCGATACTGGTGTAGTCTTGCAACATTAACTGGAAACAATGTTCAGGGCATCTTGGCTTTTGTGACCTGGTGCTTATGTCAGTTTCCTACATTTTATCTGGTGCGAGTCATATTCATATCCTTATGGTTGCATTGTGGCGCCAGTGAGGGTTGTATCGACTTCGTTGTTCCAACAAAAATGCTCAATGATGATGATTATACGATGGGTCTCACAACCATGTCCTAGAATTACACTCTCATATTGCATCTAGCATAGAATTGCATTTTCATTCTAGACTTGCATCATGGCAGTGATTCGTTGTTCTCTTCATTGCATTCTTCTAGGTTCATACATTGGGGAGTTCTTCTTCATTATCTTGGTTTCATCAATGACTGCACAAGTGTTCGGTCCTCGCTCTTGATTCTTCACATGATCTTTTGGTTAGCATTTATCGTCCTGCATGAGATGTTAGTACCATATCCATATTCATATTCACAACTCATTATCATCTACACATTGCATTTGCATATTCTCATTCATAATTGCATTTACATATATTCCAAACATGTTCATACATTTGCATACATTCTAATCATCTACAACATCTAAGCATATAGGAAACATCTCATAAAAGACAATCTGACACATGTAATGATACCAAAAGATGATACATAATGTGTTGATACAAATACAAAATGGTGATATAAATACACGGATGCCAATGCATCAGATATACCCTATGATCTCATCTATCTATCTATCAAAAAAACTAAATCTGGCCCTCTCCCTCGTCACCTGAAGGAGGTGGAGGTGGGGCCCTATCTGGTGGCGGTGGAACCTGCGCACCCTATGATCCTCTGGCATATGTCAAGAATCTGGCCACCTGGGATGCCTCATCAGGCACCACCCCTATATACAACGCATAGTAATATGTCGCTCGAGCCGTCTGGTGGCGAATCTCCTCCTGAGATGCCCGGAGCTGCTCTCAGAGATCCTGTATCTCCCGATCTCTATCCAAAAGTCATGCATCTCGCATGACCAACTATATGGTCAAGTCTCCAACCTGTCTCGTGAGCTGTCTAACTCTCTCTCAATTACTTGTATGACAAAAATGGTGGTCACAAAGTCAAAGGTTGAAATGATTTGAAAATGACCCTTTTCGTCCTTATATAGGTTTTGACCTAATTTTTTAAAGTGCTCCGTTTTGCGCAAAAACTTCACCATTACCTAATCTGACCGCTCTTAATCCATTTTCGTGATCAAAATCAAAATTTGACACTTGTATATAGCTCAAAATTGCATTTAAAAATTTTCAGGACCGACACGATCGGATGCTTGTGCAGTCAACTTTTTGACATCGCTTTCTTGTCAGAATCTTATCATATCATCATTTTCTCACATTTTTGACTTTTTTCCTCAAAAGTCAACTCTAGTCAACTCTGGTCAACCCCAGTCAAACTTGGTCAACTAGACCTTGAAATCGCTCAAAATTAATCCTGAATCTTCTAAATTCTTCCATAATCTATTCTGAGTTCTTCTTGATCTCTGATTCAACATCTATCTGCGATTTTTTCACTCTCCATCATCATTATGATGTGTCATCTTTCCATTTCACTCCCAAGGGGGCAGGATGATTACATCATTCAATCTATTTCGATCAATCTGATCTGATTTTCAAAAGTTCTCATCACTTGGGGTATGTTCAGTTTTTCGTACCTCACAGTCAAACTAGATACTCCACAATCAATAAGGGCATCTTTGTTCCTTACATCTTGTCATCTTTTAAGTATCTGAGCAATCTAACTCAAATTCTTGAGGATCAAGCTCCGTTCTGGAGATGATTCTCGAAAAACTATCTTTTTGGGACAGGTATCGGGGCAATCTAACCCTGACTCCTGATAATCAAGCTCCGTTCTGGAGATGATTCTGAACCTCTATTTTACTATCTTTTGAGATAGGTATCGGGGCAATCTAACCCTGACTCCTGAAGGTTAAGCCTCGTTCTGGGGATAGCCTTGTAAAAGATGTCAATCTAACCAATGTCTGGGCAATCTAACCTAGATATTAGGGGACTAAGCTTCGTTCTGAAGATAGTCCTAAAATCTCTATTGATTATCTTGTTGGACAGGTATCGGGGCAATCTAATCCTGACTCCTGAAGGTTGAGCCTCGTTCTAGGGACAACCTTGTGAAAGATATCAATCTATTTAGGTATCAAGGCATTCTAACCTGGATCCCTGAGGATCAAGCTTCATTCTGAAGATGATTCTTGAAATCTTAATCTGTTAGGTATCAGGACATTCTAACCCAAATCGCTGAGGATCAAGCTTCATTCTGAAGATGATTCTCGAAATCTTAATATGTTAGGTATTAGGGCATTCTAACCCGGATCCATGGGGATCAAGCTTCGTTCCGAAGATGACCCTAAAAAACTCTACTTGACCGGCGTCTTGGCAACCTAACTTAGACTTCAGAGATTCAAGCTCTCTTCTGGAAATGGCTCTAATATCTTTGCATTATCAATGTTCAAATCTATTATTCTATGCTTCAAGCATCAAACTATTCTTTGAATCAATGCGCTGCTCGCACATCAATTCAAAGAGGGGCAAAATGTAACACCCCAAAATTGGCATCTCGCAACCCTAACCAATTTTGTTGCATTTGTCATTCTTCTGAATCATCAAAGTCCTATTGTACTAGGCAATTCTGAGTTTTGACTGACTCTACTCGACCTAAGTGTCAAATGTAGAAAATCCTAAATCTGCATTAATCATACATCATATTTAATTCCTAAATATCTATTTGGCTAAACAAACCTTATGATTGAATTAATTTAATTATAAAGTCCTAGCATTTTAAATTAAAGTAAATTCACCCTCTTTAGCTAAGACACATGAAAAAGGGATTAAATAATATTTAATTATTAAATAAATATCCTCATTTCAATAATTGAATTTAATTATTCAGATAATTGAGAAAAACCTATTTATGAGGTCATATTTATTCAATAATTGAATATTCTCTCAAAAAATCTTATCTCTATTCAGAAATAGAATCTTTGAATTAATTGTGCTTTAAAGAGAAAGAAAACAATTAAACTCAAATAAAACAGAATTAAATCAAAGAAAGAAAATAGTTAAAGCAGAGAGAAAACAATTTATTGTATTCTTTTAAATAAAGCTTTCTAATTTAAACTAGCTTTTCTATCTGTTTTATTTCAAAGAGGAAAGTTTATATTCTGATCATCTCTGAGTCTATAAAAGAACTCTCATTCTCTCATTCAAACCCCCACTCATTTTTCATGCATTGTTAGAATACTGAATTATTGTCACATTTCTTGATAATCTCATATAGAATAATCTCATTATTGCAATAAGATAGTTTCAATTTCTAGAATAATTGCATTGAAATCATGTCTTAGATTAATTTCACATATTTCAAATTCTTAGAATAATCTTGCATTGTATTGCATTCATGGAGAAAAATCCTTCGTTCTTAGATTGGTCTATGGTTGTGAGACTCTCGTTCTGAGAGCTATTTCAAAACCCCGTCTGGATAGAAGGCAATAGGTCAAATCACACAGACAGGCAGGATGAATAATCTCATATTCAGTCTTGTGTGCATCTGGTGAAGGACTATGTTGAAGTGTATGGTGAGTTAACAAGGCCAAATTTACCACATACATTGACCAACCTCTAGACCTTTTGGTCCATGCTCTCATGCAGTTTGCAGCAATGTGACCATATCTACCACATGTTGTACAGTTTGTCCAAGTGTTGTAATCCCATACATATTGATTACTGATTCTCTTTGGTTGATAAGGAACTTATTTATCTTTTGGCTTCCATGCTTGCCTTTTCCTTTTCCAGCATTCTTCAGATGTATGCCCATTCATTTTGCATGTAGGACAGTATTTGTCCATGTAGGTTTTCTTCTTTGGCTTTTCTATCATAGTCTTACATGCATAAGCCTTATGTCCTTTCTTGTTACATTTATAACAGAATCCTATGAATGAAGATGTAGATGTAGATGTAGATCTAGATGTAGATTTAGGAATACCTTTCATTTTACCTCTGCATACATTTGATGTGTTCCCTTTCTTTCCACAGTGCTTGCATGTCATCTTTCTTGGTCTTGGATTTTCATAGACATTCTTTGGGTTTGATGATTCTCTATTTTCGGTAAAGCCTATACCGTTGTTGTTGTTGATTCTTCATTGTCCTTCAAGAAAGTCATCCATTCTTTTATTGCTTTCTTCAGCCTTTCTGATAATCTCATTAATTTTGTTGTTGAATTCTAACCTCATGTTTTAGTTTCTCATTCTCTTCTCTGAGTTCACTGATAATTTGTATTCTTTTAATGAGTTCCACATTTATTCTGTTTTCTTCTTGACTCATAAGAATAATTTGATTTGTGAGATCATGGTGATGCTCAGGATGTCTTTGAATTTCCAATTCCTTTTCTTATAGTTTCTCTGCGATCTTCCTTTTGTCATCAATAGAAAGTGTTCTTTCTATTTCAGCTTGTCTACCAGAACTCATCACATCAATCATTCTTACTATCTGGCTCTCTTGACCGATTTGTAGCATCTTTATTAGTTCTGTCAGATGTTGATTGATCTCCTTTAGATTTGTGATGTTCTCTTCTTATGTGTCTGATGTATTACTTGCATTTGATCCTGAAGATTCAAAGAAATCTGGAATCTCTTCTTCTTGATATTCTTTTTCATTATTTCGAGTAGCCATACATTTCCTCTCATCCAACAACTCTCTCATCTTGATTCTTGCTTCTTTATATTGTTCATAGAACAACTATATCTCAAGCTTTTTGTTCTCAATATTCTTATCAAGTTTGTACTTATCCATTGTATGATTTTTTCTCTTAAGCCTTTAAGCTTTTCAAGAAGAGACTTAGCTCTGATACCAATTGTTGGAATTAATGGGAAGTAGTACTGAGAGGGGAGGGGTGAATCAGTACCTCTAAAACTTTTAACACCTTTCTTGATTCATTATTAGTAATCATACATTACTGCATTACCAACCATTACTGTTATTCTTTCTTATGCATGTATTGTTCATTCATAATCTTTAATGATTTGTAGTATTCATAGAAACATTCATGAAAATGATAAACACATAACACAAGATATGGTATAGTAGCAAAATCCTGATAGGAAGTAAAAACTGTGGTGGGGATGGCACCCACAAAACTTCACTATCTACAGAATGGAAGGGAGACGGTTAAGGCTTACAATTTGATCACTTATGATGATCTACCCTGTTAGGAGTATTTAGGTGGAGACCTGTTAAGATCTACTCTATTAAGAGCTTTAGCAACACTGATTTAAGTGTGCACTCAATTATGAGATTTTACAATAGGACAGTTAAGATCGCCTTTCTTGAAAGGATTTCATTAGTGTACTACACTTGTTAGAATGAGTACAAATGTTGACCTGACTACATACAATCTATAATTTCTAATTACAGATCCATTAAAGCTCTCAGAAGTATAATATCACCTTAAGTGATTGATGAATACCTTTTCTCTGCTTGTCGGTAGCCTCTGTTCTATTTTTGAAACAGACTTGATTTTTTTTCTGTCCTTATGCATGAACTCTCCGTTTGGTCTCTAGTTTCTCTCTGTGGCTACTATCTTCATTGAACAACACTATTTACAATAGATTGAGCACCTATTTATACAAGTATTTGACCTATCTTGGAATCACGCTTTTCAATGTTAACTCTTAGATCCAAGGTTTACAACTTGACCTTGATCTTTAGTTTGCATGTTTTAAATCAGTAAAACTAATTAAAACAATAGTAAATACATTGCTTCCTCCGCACATAATGGTTTTAAAAGTAAATCAAGAAGCTATAAATACAACTTCAGTGATTTATCTGACGTGGAAAGTCATATCCACTTTTCGCAGGATGTAACTGACTGTCGGTTCTTGGTCGTAGGTTTGAACTTGAAGTCTGTCAGTGTTCCTTTGTTTGAACTGTTCATCGGGTTCCCTTTGTCTGTCGGGTTCCTCTTTGTGTTGTTCCGTCAGGTTGCACTGTTGTTACTCGTCGGGTGTCCTTGAACCTTTTTGTCATCGGATAACACTTAACAATGTTTATTGGGTAACCTTAGCATCGGGTAGTGCAGTGCCCTGTCTAACGGTGTTGTGTAAACCGATGGTGTAGATCATGTTTTTCTCTAAGTATACTAATGGAAAAATATAATGCCTTCACAGACCTCAGTTAATCGTCCCTTTCCACAAAGGCTTAACATGTAAAAACCTATATCCCAAGAAGAAACACCATCTGATATCCTTGACCAATCGAAAAACATGTATATCTGGATTCCACTGTTTCAAGCTATAAAAGATGTTCATCTTTATGGAAAAGTCATTAAGCATGCCTCAAAAATCCTAGACGTAAGAAAAAGGATCCTCAAATAGTCCATGTTATAGGTCAACTTGCAGATATTATGTTGGGGAAAATAGTCATACCAAAGTACTCTGACCATGGATGCCCAGTTGTTGATCTTATAATTAATGGTCATTCTGTGAAAAATGCTCTAGTTGATTTGGGAGCAGCTATGAATGTTATGACTAAGGATTCCATGCATAGGTTAAGTATAGAGGGATTGACAACCACACCAACAGTCTCACAACTTGTAGATAGTTCCACTGTAACCTGAGATGGCATCATAGAGGATATAGCAGTCACATTGGATTCATAGGGATATCCTGCAGACTTCCTGATATTATCACCTAAGGTAAATTTTGTTGGTTATCCATTTATTCATGGAAGACCTTGGTTAGCCACCATCGATGCCCATTTTAGTTGCAGATCAGGTAACATGACAATTTCAAATGGCCAAGCAATTAAGAAGCTAGCATTATATCCTCCTGCCCAACCCCAACCAGATTTGAGTACACCTATTTGGCCAAATTTGGGAGATGAGGAAGAAGAGATAAATTCTATTTCTCAACTAATGATGTTACACATGCATCCTTCCTAAAAATGCAAGAAGAAGATGATGTGATTCAAAGTATCCTTAGCAATGAGTGTGTCATAGAAAAAGATATTTTTGGAAGTTCTGTTCTACAGTTATGTACCTATGAGGATTGTATTTTTCTAGTAGCCCCTAATGTTTTCCATCAATTACTACCCTGTGAGGTAGCTACAAGCCCACTCTCTGAAGTTTCAATGCTAGAGCTGACAACTACTGTGGAACTTTCTCCTGGTCACAATCTTCATGTTAACAGTAAGCTTCCACCACAACAATTGGCATTTTTAACTAAACTCCTTTGTAAGCATGAAAAATCATTTTCTTGGGATTATGGAGACATGACAGGCTTGAATCCAAAGCTCTGCACACATAGAATCTGCATTAATGAAGACATTCTACCACTTCATTAAACTTAGAGAAGAATTAGCCCATCCCTAAGAGAAATAGTAAAAATTGAGTTGCAAAAGTTGTTGGATGTTGATCTTATTTATCCAATCTATGATAGTAAATGGGTATCACCTTTGGTCATTGTGCCTAAAAAGGGAGGTAAATGGAGAATATGTGTAGATTATAGGTAATTGAACAATGCAACAAAGAAAGACCATTTTCCCTTTCCATTTATTGATAAAGTTCTAGACACCTTAGCTGGAAAGAAGTACTTCTCTTTTCTTGATGGATACAGTGGTCATAACAAGATTAGCATTGCTCCAGAGGATCAGGAGAAGACCACATTTACATTCCCTTGGGGAAAATATTCATATTCTGTGTTACCTTTTGGCTTATGTAATACACCATCTACTTTCCAAAGAGCTATAATCAACATTTTTGATGATATCTCACATGATTGCATGGAAATATACATGGACGACTTCACTACATTTGGTATCACTTTTGAGGAGGCTTTGAAGAACTTGGAGAAAGTGCTGATCATATGTCAAGAACATAACCTGTCTTTCAATAGTGAGAAATGTTTCAAGCTGATGTAGGAAGGAGTAGTGCTAGAACATTTCATTTCAAAAGTTGGCATTCAAGTAGACCCTACAAAAATTGAGGTAATTCTCACATTTCCTACACCTACTAAGAAAAAATATGGTAGATACTTTTTAGGACACGTTGGATATTATAGGCGCTTCATTCAAAATTTCAGTCAGATAGCTAGCCCTCTATAGACCTTTCTTACAAAAGAGGTCAAGTTTGCATGGACATCAACTTGTGATGAATCCTTCCTACATCTCAAGTCACTTCTGACAACTGCACCAGTACTTAGGGGGCTTGATTGGTCTTTACCATTCCACATACATATAGATGCTTCTAACTATGCAATAGATGTTGTCTTAGGACCAAAATCTAATAACACTTGAGAATGCAATTTACTATATCAGCAAGAATTTATATGGCCCAAAGTTAAATTACACAATTACTGAAAAAGAATTACTGGCAGTAGTTTATGCTTTGAATAAATTCCTCCATTATGTAACAGGCTATCATATCTTTGTTCATACTGACCATGCAGAAATCAAGTATCTTATGAACAAACCTGCCATCTTAGGCAAGCTAGCAAGATGACTTCTTCTTTTGCAAGAATTTGATATAACCATCATTGACAAGCCAGGGAAAGCAAATGTAGTAGTTGATTACTTATCCAAACTCCAGACTGTTGACAATGATACTACTGTGATAGATGACACATTCCCTAATGAACATTTGTTTCATATTGCTATCAAGAGTCCATGGTATGTTGATATAGCTAATTACCTTGTAGCTGACAAAATACCTACACATTTATCTCTTAAGGACAAAAGAATGCTTGTTGAGAAAAGATTTCAATTCTCTTGGATTGAATATACACTATTCTACATTGGTCCAGACCAAGTCATGGGAAGGTGTGTACAGGAAGATGAAACATATGATATCATTCATGCTTGTCATGATGAGCCATGTGGAGGATACTTTGCAGGTAAAAGGACAACTCTGAATATCTTAACAACAGGTTATCATTGTCCCACACTACACAAAGATGCAGCCAATTATACAAGAAAATGTGATAAATGCCAGAGGATGGGTCGTCCAACAAAGTCGGATGAAATGCCTTTACATCCACAAGTGGTTGTCACACCATTTGACAAGTGGGGCATGGATTTAATTGGCCATATAGACCCCCCATCTAATGGGAAGTCTTACATTTTGGTGTGCACCGATTATCTAACCAAATGGGTGGAAGTAAAAGCCATGAAGCATGCACAGGATAATAAGGTAGCAGATTTTTGTATGAGGAAATCTTCACCCATTATGGTGTGCCAAGAGAGCTTGTAACTGATCAGGGAGCACAAATCACATCCAATATCATCACAGTTGTCATGAAGGAATACAATATCAGACACAGGAAGTCCAGTCCCTACCATCCTCAAGCTTATGGTCAGGCGGAAGTTACTAACAGAGAGATAGAAGCAATTCTAACAAAAGTAGTTCATGTGCACCACCGTGACTGGAGAAACTGACTCTCAGAAGTAGTTTGGGCATACAGAACAACATGGAAGACAACCACAAGGTTCACTCCATTTGAATTACTGTATCGGAAAGCAACAGTGTTACCAATTGAGTTTGATCATAAAACATTGCGTACTGCTCTGGATTTAAACCTTGACCTTCCTGTAGCATAGAGAGACCAACTGCTCCATCGTAACTCCTTGGATGAAATGCAAAAATCTGCATTGTAGCGTACTGAGATATTACAAAAATAGAGGAAGAAGTGGCATGAATCCATATTAAGAACAAACAGTTTCAAGTCTGTGATTGGGCACTACTATATGATTCTAAATTCCAAGAAATACCAGGCAAGCTGCAGACAAGATGGTTGGGACCATATGAAATAAATCATGTATTTGCCAATGGAGCAAACAAGATGGCTGGGACCATATGAAATAAATCATGTATTCGCCAAGGGAGTAGTACAGTTGACAACTATTGACCCAGTACACTTCAAGCTATTGGTCAACGGGCATTGGCTTTGTTTGTATCATAAACCCTAGACCAAAGAAGACTTCCTGCAACAATTCAGAAATCCAACTCCAAATGAGAAACAGGTAAAAATTCCTGTAGTCGAGGGTGCAAAACTTCTTCCTGCAGCTTCAACATAACATTCCTTCGTGCATGTTCTTAATAAAAACTTTATTTCCAAATGAAGTTCCATTCTCCATTCATATTAAATATTCTTATTTTCAACCCATTTCACTTCTCTACCTTCCATCCACCCATCCTCCACGTCACCACCTGTTTCCATATTTCTATGTTCCAAATAAGAGCCACATCATCTAACGCATGCAACCACTATACTTACTCTACTCTTGCCACCTTTTATTTCTCACGCGTGTGGTAATTGACTAACAGGTACAACTTTTCCAATTTATTTCCACTTTTAGCACATAGATTTCGGTAATTATATCTAGTACTGCGATTACTCTATGATTAAGGCATTTAGCCAGTTCCTCACCCCGTGCCAAGTGTGACAAGTGCCAAATGTGGACACTTGTCCTAATTTCATAGGGGGCACGGAAGTGTATTAAGTTTACATTTCATTTCTAGTTGTCCTTCTCACTTCTCATAAGATTACCTGTCAACTCAAATCTGTACTTTGGCCTTGTCTCATTAAGTCCCTTTACTATCTCGCACAAGTGTCGTACTATTATTCCTGAATTATCCCATATTTTCATATTTGATGTGACCCAAAAGGACATAGTTAAACTATGTGGTAACTTGTACTTAAACTCACAGTTAGAGTTATAATTTCTTTTGTAAAAATGTCATTATTATTGTTTATGACAAACACAACAGAAGATTGCAAGAGAAAAATCTGTAGTTTTAATAAGTGCAGTTTGAAAGCTTAATTCAGGGTGATCAAAGAGGGAATAAGGTATTTGAAAATTGAAAAGAAGAATAAATTGAGAGATTGACAAGTGACATCAGACAATTTTGAAGGAAATTATTTGGAACAAATGGGAGGGCAGCTTCAGCAGCATGAGCCCATGGTTCATGAAATTTTGCTCATAGATATTGAAGCAGTGTAGAGGTTCAATGCATGTGGTTGGTTGGGGTATTTTCTACAATTAACAGAATTTAATGATGAGGTAGAAATAGAATTCATGAGTACCTTTGAAGAGGGAAAGGCAACCGTATGGGGTTTAACATTTTTCGCAACAGAGGAACGCATAGCTGAAGTAACTGGATTTCCATCAATTGGGGAGCATTATCCCAATGAGCATGATGCTAGGTCAGCTCGGGCCCAGTTTACTTTGCCTACAAACCCTCCATTAGAAATTAACAAGAAAGGATGCAAATGCATGTCACTCCCTCCGCCATTCAATGAGCTATCAACACACATTATCAGGTACTTGACCTATGAGGGAAGATTTTCAAATTTACATGCACATCATTTCAAGTTACTTATCTATGTAAGGCATCATCTTCTAGTAAATGTTCCAAATTTCTCGTATAACATGCTAAGTATTAGTGCCGAGGAAAACCAAAAGGGAGATGCAAATTTTGTCTCCCACCATGCCTTAATTAAACTGTTAGTTGAATAATCCCTTAGGGAAGTCTCTCCTTTGGCATGGTCAGATTTTGTTTAGCTTAAAAACTTTCAACCGTAGGTTGATCCTATTGACCAACCTAAAAATGATAATGCAACACCCTCTGAGCCAGCTGTTGAGAAAGACACCCAAGAAAGGCAACCTGAAAAACTTGAATAAAATAGACCTTCACCTACTCCTAAAAGAAATGCCCCTACCTCTTCTCAGAAGAGAGGAAAAACTAAAGTAGGTAAAGGAATTTTTGTTCCTACAGCTGAACCACGAAATCCCACAGCTTTGAAAGGAAAGAAAAGGAAATCGGTTCCTACAACAACTACTCTTGCAGTAGAGATGTCGAATAAAGCTAATAGAAAGAAGGATGTGGAGGTTGAGGAAACTCCTATGCAAAGAAGTCCTAGGAAGAGAGGAAAAATTTCTCAAGTATCTCTAGAGTGCCAATCTGTTCCTTCAGGGAAAGCTATTGTAGAACCCCATGTGCAATATATTCTAGATAATTCCCCAACTCAACCTGAAATCCCAAACATCTCTCAAAATTTAAATGACAAATGTGACGATGAGCCTGCAATATGTCAAAATAACCCTGAAGAGTGTCATCAAAATGTTCCAAAAATTAATGAGGAAGAAGTTCAAATGCCTCAACAGTCAGCCCACTCACAGAATTCCCTAGTACTTTATCGGAGAACCTGGTTCACCATCTATTTAGAGAAGGCACGAAAAGAGCAGAGGAAACAGAACAATTAGTTAGAGGAGTGTGGCCCACCTACATTGCAGTCCCTTCTCTTTGGCTTGTACAATATATTTGTTCTTAAAACAATCCTATGGAAGGAAGAAAAGAAGAAAATGCAAAGAGTGATAAACAACCAAAATGAGGAAATAAAAGACCTGAAGGAGCAGTTGGAAAAGAAAAAATAGAGAATAGGTTATGCCCTGAAGTTGGTTGATCAGATTATCACGTGTAGACCTCCTCCTAGGGTATACGCTATTTGTTTAAAAGAAGAATTCCTCTTATTTCAACTGATGATGACCTTGAAGAACATAGATTTTGAGTTCAAAACAACCCAAGAATTCTATGGCCTATATCAAACCCTTCTTCCTTGGAAACATAATCTACTCTATGAGTTATACCTGCACAACTTCATTATTATCAAGGAGACTGAATGGAATCCTCTACTTTATATTGGGGATATACATCTGAGGGCATTAATTTCATGAATGCATAATGGAGCAAAATATGAAAGGAAGCTAGACAACTACAGGGACCAAGAGAAGACAAAACCACTACATTTAAGGGTTGAGAGCAGTAAGCCTGATGTGTTGCTAAGAGATTGGTTCATTCTGGCCTATGGAAGCATAAAAGCAGAGAATAAGAAGAAGATTTTTAATATAAGAGAAGAGGTTTATGTTGGAATTAATGGGAAGTGGTACTGAGAGGGGAGGGGTGAATCAGTACCTCTAAAAGTTTTAACACCTTTCACAATTCATCATTAGTAATCATTCATTACTGCATTACCGACCATTACTGTTGTTCTTTCTTATGCATGTATTTTTCATTCATAATCTTTAATAGTTTGAAACATTCATGAAAGTAATAAACACATAACACAAGATATGGTATCACAGAAAAATCATGTTAGGAAGTAAAAATTGCGATGGGGATGGCACCCACAAAACTTCACGATCTGCAGAATGGAAGGGAGCCGCTTAAGGCTTACAATTTGATCACTTCTGATGATCTACCCTATTAGGATTATTAAGGTGGAGACCTGTTAAGATCTACTCTATTAAGAGCTTTAGCAACACTGATTTAAGTGTGCACTCAGTTATGAGATTTACAATAGGATGGTTAAGCCCACCTTTCTTGAAAGGATTTCTTATGTGTACTACACTTGTTAGAATGAGTACAAATGTTGACCTGACTGTATGCAATCTACAATTGTTGATTACAAATCCATTAAAGCTCTCAGAATAACAATATCACCTTAAGTGATTGATGAATACCTTTTCTTTGCTCGTCGGTAGCCTATGTTCTTGTTCTTGAAACTGATTTGATTCTTTTCTATCCTTCTGCATGAATTCTCTTGTCTGGTCTCTAGATGCTCTCCGTGGCTACAATCTTCATTGAACAACTTCTTGTTTATAATAGATTGAGAATCTATTTATACAGTTCTTTGACCTATTCTAGAATCATGCATTACAATGTTAACTCTTAGATCCAAGGTTTACAACTTGACCTTGATCTTTAGTTTGCATATTTTAAATCAGTAAAACTAATTAAAACAATATTAAATACATTACTTCTTCTGCACATAATGGATTTAAAAGTAAATAAAGAAGCTATAAATACAACTTCAGTGATTTATCTGACGTGGAAAGTCAGATCCACTTTTTGCGGGATGTAACTGACTGTCGGTTCTTGGTCATCGGGTTGAACTAAAATTCTGTCGGCGTTCCTTTGTTGAACTGTTCATCGGGTTCCGTTTGTCTATCAGGTTCTTCTCTTTGTTGTTTTTTCAGGTTGCACTGATGTTACTCGTCGGGTTCCATTTACCTTTTTGTCATCGGATAACACTTGAACAGTGTTTGTCGGGTAGTGTTGTTCCCTGTTTGTCGGTGTGATGTAAACTGATGGTTTAGATCGTGTTTTTCCTTGTGTATACTAATGGAAAAATATAATGCCTTCAATCTCCCCCTTTGACATTAGTATCAAAAACTGATATGTGCATAATACTAAAATGTTTAGTATGTACACCATGTTTGTATCCTTGTCATTGTATGACTCCCCCTAACTATATGCATCAGTATAGTATAAGTATATGTACATGTATACTAGACATTCTCTGCTCATTTCTCTGTATGTACATATTATTTCCTTCTTTATTTCTCCTTTCTTTTACTATACATATTATTTCCCCCTTTTAACTGAGGTGAGTGAACATATCAATTTCCCCTTTCTTTGATACTTATGACAAAAATGTACAACTTATAATATGCCAAAGTTGTGACAAAAATGTGCAACTTACAATGTGTCAAGTATATGGGAATGGGTTGTTTTGATATCTTCGAGCATTTTCTCCAATTTTTCTTTCAGTTGTTCTAGTGCCATGTGTTGTAGCTCTAGCCTTGCATGCATATCATAAATGTTATCTAGGACAAACATTTCAGGGGTGGTAATTAATGTATTTGCCTCTGTCACATGTTGTTGCAGGATTGAAAGTGTCGATAAGAGCTGAGCTTGAAGCTCATTTACCTCATCTTTGTACTTCATCTCTGCAATCTGTATGTCCTGTCTCAGTTTCTGAGCCTGATTGATTTGCTCATTGTGCAATTTTATTGCTTCTTCATTATTTGTCAGACTTTGTGCACTGGACTTATGATCAACATCAATTTGTGTTATCTGGTCGGTATACTCCTGAGTGAGTTGATCTAATGTACACAATTTCTGTATCAAGGTAATAGCTTCTGATATAATAGTATCAAGTGTGCTTACCAATTCAGATAGCTTTACCTTTTTCAATACCACTTCCTGGCTTATCTTCTCGGCTAGCTTGAACTCATAATTTTTTTCAAGTCTCTCTTCCATGACTTTCTCAACATCTATGTTCTGAGATGTTATTGCATCTGTGAGTACCACCAATTGATCAATCATTGGGGTGGTCTGATCAATATCTATATCAGGTACAATCTTTTGAAGTATTCCTCTTTCTACTTCCAGTACCTTGGCCTCTTTTGCTGCTGTCTTTAGTTTGTCTTGAATGGCCTTTCTTTCACAGAGTCTTGCATATTTGGTCAATGCAGTTGGATCCAATCTCCTTGGATCACAAACTGGAATCTCAATGATTTCATCGAGTGTTACTGGATTCTTATGCTTTCTCTTCTCATTCTTTGAGACTTTTGGGGATGTATATGTATGAACTACCATAGCTAGTTCATTTTTTCTCTCTGAAGTGCTTGGTGAAGGCTTTTAGGAAGATGCTTCTTGTGTTTTCTGCTCGGGTGGCACCTGTCGATTTTGTGAAGACATCTCTCCATCAACCTTGGGTGTCTCTGCATATTTTTCTTCTAATTTCTTCTCCTTCTCATCTTGCTTTGCTTCTTCACCTTTTTTTGTCTATGTGTCCCCTTCTTTATTTTGTGTGTCCTCTTTATTTTGATCAACAGACTTATCTGTCTGATCATTGGTTGCAGCTTTTTCTACAGTTGTATCCTTTGTATTATCTGTGGTGTCTTTTGCTTCTCCATCACCCTTCTCCTCATGTGTGCTTGTGTCCTCTGCAATATTACCTTCCAATATATTGATTTCATTCATTAATACTGGCATGTTGCTCTGAGTTGTAGCTTGGGTTGTATCAAGAGGGGTGTCCTGCTCGTCGGTTTGATCTTTTAGAGCAGTTACATCTTCATCTTTTTGTATCTCCTCTACAGGGTTTGCTTTTGTTAAGTCCATGACTGATGTGTCCTGCCATGTTTCATCAGCAACATTAATATCTTTATCATTTGATGTCTTCAATTCTTGTTGCCCTTGATCCTTAAGTGTAATTAATATTACTTCATCCTTCTTTTTTGGATCTTTATTAGAGTCATAATTTTTGATGTCTTGAATGGCAATAGAGACCATAAGCACATAAACATGCTTCAAGAAGATAACAAAAACAATAGAAAAAGCCAGGGGGTAAGCATAATCCAATAGTTGCATGAAAAACTATATAATAGTTGTCATGAGGTGTTAAGCCAAACCCCATCTTATAGAAGAGTGTGTTAAAAAAAATAGATAGTTCGCATGTATACAGATCATTACATGTTGTTCTAACACCGTAACGCATTTTCCTTCATAAGGGTTGCCTCATAGTCTGCTTTTAACTTGAAATTTATATATTTTTGTCCAAAGTAACTAGACCAGACTTGTACCAGACAATCAAGGGGTTGCAGTATATGATAGCTGAATAAGAGAGTGAACAACCAGATAGATTGGTATAATTTTAAGGATTGATTTAGGTGCACACTGTTGAAGTACAGCTCAACATCTATGATGGAGATCGATGTAATATTGGCTTGCACTATTTTATTTCTGTACTTGCCTTCAATCAATCTATTTTGGATTATATGTATATGAGTGAGAAGACATATCGATGGATAGACATGTCTCCACATATGTGGAGACATGTCTCTCCACCAATACATCTCTTCACTAAACATTGCAAACATTACACATAATCAGTAGTATGATAAACATAAAGATGACTATTTATTCCACATAGAATAAATTAATATAATGATTTATGATTTAATATCCAAATATAATTATGTATGTATGTATGATAAAATATGTAATAATAATAATAAACTCAATTATTATTATTATGTTTATTCGTATATATATACATATAACTCATAAATCATTCTATTGATTGAGATTATCATCCATGACTATGTTTATTTGACCAAAGCTATAAACATCAACACAAAACCCTCAGTAGAAATTCAATAGTAAAAAATGATCCCAATGGCCCACCCCTAGCTAAATAAGAGGACAAGTGTTGTGTGATCTTTCATGCTAATTCAAAAAGCCTAGAGTTCCCTTGTTAAGATCATAGATCTCACTGAAATTTATCATTTGTGAAGAATGAAACAGCAAGGAGGCTAAAAAAAAACTTGGACGTGAGGACAGAATGAAGAAAAAGGCCTACTATTTGCCCCATCTCCTCCCACCCAATTTTCTAAACGAATAATATATTTTGCAGAAAAAACCCATTTATAAAACAGAGTAGCATAAATTCTTTTAAACACTAAAAAAAATCACCTTTGTGAAACACATTATAGGATGAATTTGTTTGAACACTAAAAAGTTTCATAGCCTAAGAAAAGACTCAAACATATCCTTACCTGTCACATATTCTTCGTGCCACCCACCTCTCATTGAACTGGAAAACGAAATACCCTTACCACCATTTCTTTACCATTCAGAAATCATTCACAACTCTTATTACCCCTTCTAATAGATTTTTGGGTGGCTCGTTGTTGGATAAATGCTAATAAGATGACTCTTCTAATTTTGCATTATAATCTACTAATGTAGAATTTCTTTAAATGAAACCCAAGTTCATTTATTTTGAGAAAATATATGATGTTCTATTTATAGAATTTTTTGTTACTGATTTTGTAATATTATAAGAATTAAAAAGACTTCTAAATAGTTGAGAGGAGATGTTTTTTATTGAATGAACTAAATCGATATAATTTGTCATTTTAGATTAGGAATTTTTTTTTATAAATTCATGTCCTTTTAGAATTTAGACTTTGAAGTGGCAATAATAAATCCTTGTAAAAACCATCATTCTACTAAATATACTTAATTGGTAATGGCAAAATTAGTAAACTTGTGAAGAGGTAATTAAAAAGTTTAAATATGAACACAAAAAATACTAAGCATTATCCTAGCTTATCTAAATCATATTAAACTTCCCCCCTAAGTACTTACTTCAAGGTTCAGGTTCTATGATATGGCCTCTAGACCATAACTTTGAGAAGAACAATAGATTTGCTAGGCCAAAAGGATAAAAAGTTTCATACATTATTAATCATTAATCAATGGAAAAGCTCAATTTCCTCGCTAGCAGAGGATCTTTTCATATTTGTATGGAAACTGATTTTAACATTTCCATTAATTTTTAGAGTCATGCCAAAAAATTAGCCCCTAAAGAAGCACAACGCAAAACTCAAAATCTCAACTCAAGTATTCACCCAGTCAAAACAACATCTTAGATGGTTCAACAACATAAATCTACAATTTGAAATAATGGATCAACATTAATATGAGTGTTATAATTAAAAGGATGACTGAGAATGAATAGTAATCAAATCCGTAACTATTATAATTGTCAATAACTAAGTAGACACCAGTCTAAAATAGAAATATCATTCGAATATTCTTGCTGATTTGCATTTCATTGAAATTCCCAGGGTTAAAAAATTATAGTTAAAATATGTGTCCACTGCAACAACTTTTTGTTGATACAAATAATTCCACTGTTGATATAATATTGTTGGTAAAATAATCAGGAATACAACATCCCCAAGGTCTTGTGTCTTAGATCCTTGACTTGATCTACAACATACAAATTGTAAATAGGAACACCAAGTGAAATACAGATCTATTAACAAAACACAACCCTAAGCAAGATCAAATGTACAACAATGGTACATACTTGGAGCACAGAAGGGTAAATCAAAATACTAATATGTTTTACTACAGAAAATTGAGAAAAGTTGTATATTAGACACAAAGACTAGCATTGGAGGAAATAAAATCTGAAACTTTAAATGATAGTGTGGCACTTCCTTCCCTTCTTGATATTTAGATAACAAAATTATCGAGTCTCTTATGGTTCCATATGGAATACAACTACACAAGGTAATCATCAAATATTTTCAATTTTATTTGTTCATTTTAATTATGTTAAGAGATACAATTACAGTGATGTAACAAAGAATGAAGTGCGTGAACAAAAAATATCAAAGAACAAAGAACAATATTGAGATATCATTCTTCAAATATTTATTCTCTAGTTTTTTTTAATTAAAATAGAATACATTCCTACAAAAAAAATATTCCTTGAAATCTCTTATAGTTATCGAGTCATAATCTTTTTAAAATCGGAAGATAAATTTAACAAATAGATTTTAAAAAGAAGATAAAATAAATGGTTTGATGATAAATCTATCCCCAAATTTATTAATACAATTTTGAATTTTGAATGTTTTTTAACCCTACCCTGCAATTAAAAAAAAAGTGTTCAAATTCTCAACAATTTCAATTACAAAAATGTGCAATCCAAGATTAATTCATTCAAACACCAAAACAAAAGTGAATGATTATTCAATTGAGGAAAGAGAGGTTACATGGGATTATTGAAGGGGTCGACTTTGTAGGCATATAATAACACTTGATCTTTCTTTTTTATAATTTTGATCTGAGGCACCATGAATAACTCCATTTATGACTTCCATAACCACTGCCCAAATTGTTGTCGAAGTATCTACGCTCCTCACCATGATTTTCTGCACTAACATAATGAAACGATACAAACCCTGAGCTTGGATCAAAAAACCTGTTGAGAGCATGTCTATATTTTTGATAAAATATCTAGAAGGCATCTGAAATATCAAATGAAACAAGTCTACCCACCATCATAATCCCTTTAATACTGAGAAATATTTATGAGCGGATTTTAAGCCAAATTTTCCTTCATAACCTCTATTGCTTCCCAGTGAGACCTCTATATGTTCTCCAATAGTATGTTCTTTATAAAGTAAGACAACACTAAATGAATTTATTTCAACTTTGATTTTATCTTAATATGTATAGTCATAAGAATACAAGATACAATATTTGGAAACAATCATGTATGGGCAATACTCCTACAATGTATTTAGATACACAGAAAGTGATTAATTAAAATTTCATCTTAGGATTAATTATTAGCCTTGGTGTAGTCTCAATCTGATCGCACTTGGCCACTTTCTTGCATGATTGGAGGGACTTGTCTGGAGTGTTTGCCTTGTAGAAGCATAAACTGGAGACCTCAAATTCTGTATTGCAGAGAACATGATTGAATAACTCTGCCTTAACTTTGGCTTTATGTTTTTCCTCCTTGGGTAGATCTCTATATAAAAGGCTTAAATGTGGCATGTATGGCTGCGGGTTGTCAACTATGCTAAATAAATAACTTGCCTTCAGATTTGCCTGCATACCGTGCAATAGAGTTTTGGAATGTTACATATCCATTTAAAGAAAAACCATGGATTTATTACCTTGATTGTTTTCTGAGTTGATAAAGGTCGTGCCTCAAAGGTAGACCATTTATTAAAGACCTAGAGGCAATGAGTTTTCTCACCTCTAGGGCACCTCTGGCAGGCGGATCTTCATAGAGCGTCCCATGGATTACAAGGCATTCCAAAGGAGGGTAGATTGGAAAATATAGCTTATAGTCCAAGCATGTTCATGAGATTGGAATTTATAGGTGTGAAAGTTGACAATTATACATTAGACCCTAATTTGGCATGTTTTAGCTTCATATCATTTTGATTTATATTGTTTCTTAGGTAACAATCATTCTAGCCACCAATTTGGCGTCATAGTCATATATATTGACACAAGTTTAGCATATCAGATTGCATGTGAGCTTAATCCCACAATGAGGTTTATTGTCATTTACCTTGTAAGATGACTTCAAAGCATGGCAAATTGGTATCTGATTCGGCATGACCTAAAATACCATAAGCCAATTTGGCATCTAGCTTGGCCTTGAGAAAAGAAATGTTGTATGCAAAATTTGTGGTACTGGTAATGACCCGCACAACAACATATGTCAATGATTAAGAATACTTTTGATAATGAGTGTGGAAGCCTTTTCAACAATTCACCAAAAGCATTCTTAACCATTACATGGACTAGGGAAATTTTGAGAAAGAAAGCCAAAATCTTGAAAAATAGGGCTAATTGAGACCTTCTAGGCTAATAGCCCTTAAAACTAGGAAGTTTGAAAAGTGGTCATATATCCTCTCATTTGCTCCTTCCATGACTTGCAGATACATCAAATATATGTATGTTTAGTTTGTGCGCCATGAGATCTGCCTTAAGTGGTTAATCTCTTCACTGAGGAACTCAACTCTGATACTAATTTATAATATTAGTATGCAATATATTTTTTATTATTATTTATTATATATTTATATGAATTTAGAATCCTTTCAAAATAAAAGATATGATTTTAGAAACTTGCTTAATAAATTTGATATTTTTTATATATAACTAATTTATAATTATTTTAAAATTTTACATTATTTTTATCACAAATAAAAGTTTCTATATAATTTAGAATATTTTCCCTATTATCAATTTATTATGTGTTTTACTTTTGAATGGTTTTTTAAAACTTATAATTTCTATTTAACAATTAATTAGTTTTAAATATATATAATAATACACATTTTAAATAGTCACTAGATTATTTGAACTATTGAATAAAATATTTATTATAATACTTAAATTTCAAAAAAATTAATTAAATTATTTATAAATTTAAAAAAATTGATAATCAATATTTTTCTTAAAACATAAAATGAAAGACATTAAAATGACCAAACCATCATATAAAATTCATATAAGAAATAGGGGTGACCAAACTCCAAGTGTGGTACACACCACCCAAAAGTACATGGTAATAAAATCTTAACCACATCAAGTTAAACACATGCATTTCACCCTCCTCTAATTGTTAACTATATTTTATACATAAAATATATCTCCCTACTGTTATTAAGCCGATAGGCTTACTCCCGGGAGATGCCTGTCGGGATTTTCAGACATTCCGGCAGTCTTACCCCGGGAAAGGTAAAAGCGGTGCCGGAAAGTCGTGAAACGCGGGGACTAACAGAGATGGAAGCGTGTCGGTTTGTAGGGGCTGCAGAGTAATAGACATGGCGTTTGCATGTGAGCTTTTCATTGAGGGCATCATGAATCCAAAGGCGGTCTTCATCTCCCACGTGTTCTATGCATGCAATGGACTACAAACCGTGTTTTAATTAAATTATTTGCATCAACATTCCTTCCGCCTGCGATTGCGTTCCGGTTTCCATGTTATAGATTTGCAAAAGCTCAAGATAAGTATAGCCTCTTAGTTTCTCCTCTTCTCACGTATTGTGACCTCCACTCTATAGATTTCAAAACCCTAAAGCTGTAAGTCCTCTTGTTTCCCCTCTACGCTTGTTTCTTTTCATTTGCTGTTTGTTTCAAATGTTAAACCAAATTCAGGGTTTCGGATTGTCCTAGCCTATGCGAATCTCTTCTTAGCTCCCCATTTGGTTGTTCGCTCCCGTTACGGTATACTTTAGATTTAGATTTCTTCTACAGAGATAAAATTCAAAATTTGACCTAATTATAGATTTCTTCTACAGAGATAAAATTCAAAACTCGACCTAATAAAATCACATTAAGGTTCACTTCAACTTTGTTGACAGTTTGAATTTTTTTAATAAATTCTTTGACCTTGAAGGATCTGATTGGAAATAACAGATGGAGTTGTGTATCCCAGCATGGGAGATTGTATCATGTGGGAACAATACCCAACCTCAAGGGCAATATATATGTTGCAGATCTGAGGTTGATGATAAGATCTTCATGCCAAGGCTTCTTCCCTGTGGCTATATATGCACGCAGAGCTCGCCTCCCCTTAGCTTCCAAACTAGATGGAGGAGCAACCCCTTCTTGGGATATGCTTGGAACTAATTTATCTGTTAAGGTGAGCTCTTATCTTTTTAGTATATATTCATCCACTTTTTAATATGATTCGGTTAAAAACAATGAACAATTCAAAAAATCCCTTTAGCTGTTATATGTTTACTGCTCTTTACTTTGTTTTCTGGAATCAAGTACACGAGTGAAAGATCCATGCAATATCCTTTCTAAACGGCTATTTAGTTCTGGATTGTGATTATGATGTAATGTCTTAAAAATATGATTTTAATCCCTAGAGGTACATTCATATGTTAATATTTTCCACAGAATCCTGATGGATCTTGGGGAACAAAGACAGAGAGACTGTTGTTAATGGATAGCAAAGACTTTAACCGGATAGGCATAGGGCTTGATGACCTAATTGAAGCCTACATGCAAGTAGTGGTTATAAATTTAAATTTCTACATAATTTCAAATTTGAACATGATAATCAGTCTCCAGTATTTAAAGGCTTGATAATTTATGCATAGATATAATATGGCAGATTGTTCTCGTTGTCCTGGCAATTGATAGTTTGGCTTGCAAGCTCATCACACCCAAGGTATTGCTCGTGATTTTAAACCCTTTAAGGTGGTCTTTGTCTTTCAATTACTTTAAAATTTAGAGAAACAAGAAGTCTAAAAATTTATGATGTTTATTGTGCTGTGCTTCTGGATTCAACTGCATAGAATTTATTTGTATCAACGATTCAGATCTTTCTCCATGATCTATTAAACGCAGTTAAATCCAGAAACAAAGTGCAATAATCATTATAGACTGTAGAATATAATTACTCAACTAATAGTGTTTCTCTCCTCTAGATGTAAGATGAGGAACTTATCACAACAAGACCACAAGTTCAAAGTTTGATACATGTCCTATGATATGAGTGTTCACCATGTTGAATGTGGATTCATTATTTATGATTACAGGGATATTTTGGTCTGAAGTTGTTTCAGTCACTTAACCCAGATCCCAATTAGTTCATGTGGCTTTATTTTCACTATGTGATCTAGATGTAAGATGAGGAACTTATCACAACAAGGCGACAAGTTCAAAGTTTGATACATGTCCTGTGATATAAGTGTTCACCCTGTTGAATGTGGATTCATTATTTATGATTACAGGGATTTTTTGGTTTGAAGTTGTTTCAGTCACTTAACCCAGATCCCAAGCTGCTTGCAGAAATATATCCAACAAAGCTAAACCCACCCTTGCTTGCTTTGGAAGGGGCTAAAGTAGTTTCCAACAATGGGAGTACAAAAGAAGAAGGTAAAAAATTAGCAGGGGCACCATCCTTTACAGAAGAAAGATTGGCAGCTGAAT
>MU223971.1:1316009-1355368 GCA_018584345.1 Thuja plicata | reverse complement strand
GAGAATTTTCTTTTGAAGTTTTTAAAATATGATACCTTTAATTCCAGGATATATGGTTGAAAGGCCATGTTTGACTCCAAACTAGATACTCTGAAATGAACTATTAATTGTTTAATGTAGAACATTCTGACTTTAAAAGAGGAAATATCTTTTTAAATGATTTATTTATATGATTTATTCTTGAAAATGATCATAGAAGATCGCCAACATATCCATTTAAAATTGTACCAGAGAACATACTTATTTGTTGAATGATTGGATAGTTATAATAATACGCAATTATATACCAAAAAATTGAGCACTCGGTGATAGGGGGTTTCATATGTATTGATATAATACTTATAAATATTTAATTCATAATAACGCCAGGAAAGGTAAAAGCGGTGCTGGGAAAAAGGTGACGGTAAAGGCACCGGCCACTCCACATTCGTTTGCCATCTCCGTGCCACGGCTGATCACAATACGCCCTTGTCATTGCCACATAGGTGAATAATGAGTTGTGCGTGGAGTCCATATGAGAGGCATTATAGCATCGGCGGTGTACAGGGGATGTGTCGCCGGCGGTTACACAGTATTTTTTGAGCGACTTAACAGATGATCTTGAATGTTGGAATGAAGTCTTGAGCCAACCGCATAGCATCTGCCATCGAAAAATTTACGAGGAGAAACAAATATGGGAACCAACAAGTCTGGTTGAATCCTGCAAAGCCATTGCCGAATTGTTGCTGAAAGGATTGTGGAGATCCAACTGAATGACATGCTTTGTTATATTATCACATTGGATTCCTTTCTACTGGCAACAGTCGCTGAAATTATTCCATGTATTCAGTCGACCGGACAGATCGTGAAGACCTCTCTTGAAATTCAAGAGGAAAAATTCCTCATTTTCTTTACAACAAGATAGCCAACAAATCGGCAGCAACAACACAAATCCCACCAAGCTCCAGAACAACGTCTGTGAGAATTTCATTTGGGTTTGTTCAATTTGCCCTCTGAAAAGTTGTAATCAATATTCCCTTCAAGAAATATTCAGAAAGACCATTATTAGCAGAACAATACGTAGCAGCCACCAACTGTGTTTGCTTTGTTCAGAGCCCCAGAATTCTGTCGGAAAATGTAAATGATAAGAAGGAAGTCCAACGCATCTTGAGAGGAACTTCGTTGCTTCTACATAGGAAAAGAGAAGGAGCTTGATATTCGGCACTGGAAAAATTTTGAAGTGGGATCCACATATCGCTATAAACAGTCTTGAGCTCAAATTGCTCATAAGCATAGGCAATGATCATAAATTCATAAGCATAGGAAATGGAAAAAGCAATTAGCAAGGAAGAGAACGGAAATTGTTGTCTCCAAATACTCACTTACATCTCCAATTTCCAAATATTCACTTCAGCTCCAATCCCCACATCAGCTCCTTTTCATCTAAGAGATCAGTGAAAAAAGGCTGTAGGACTCAATGTGAAAAAGGCAAAGTTTCTCTCCAGGCGATATTACAGATATAGTTTTTATTGAGCAGATAAGTTCGAGTTGCGGCCGAATTTTTGTGATGCTTATGCAGGATTTTTGTGATGTGTAGGGCAACAGTAGCGGTACCCGGGACGTCTGATGCAGAGCACCCCAGCTGCTTTATCTACCCACAAATCTCCAGCTTTCATGGGAGGTGGGGTCTTTAATTCACCTGTACCCCACGCCTGCATACCCATCTTGTACTATGTTCTCAGCTTCTTAACAGAGATGCCTTCTATCATGGAATAAGGGGCGGCGTATGCTTTTATAAGTATATTGCTCGAATTAAACTAGCAATATATATATATATTATATATTATATAATATATAATATATATAGAGAAAGCTGAGAGATATAAGGCTTTAATTTTTAAATGTGAATCTTTTTTTTTTAAAGTAAATTAAAGTTTCGTATCTCGAGATTTAAAAAATTCAGTTGAACATATATATTTATTTTGATAGTAAAGTCATATTATGTTAGTCATTTTTTTTGACATTCCTATTTATTAAATATTATATAAAAGATAAATATCTCATTAGTAAAAAAAAATAAACTATATATATTCAAATTCTAAAATATTAACCTATATTGATCTATGTAAATCTTTATTTATAAATTTACAAAGATAATTGTTATCATACGCAAGCCACCAAGTGTGCCTATGTATGTTAGTCATACGCTTTGATAATTATTGTGGACCATCTTGGGATGAAAAGGACCCAAAGGTTGTACCGATTGTGCCTGTCACATTAGGTAGCCGAAGACAACTCCCTCTAACCATGTCGTGGGCTATTACTATACACAAATCACAGGGGCTCACTCTACAAAAAGCAACAATTGACATTGGTAAAATAGAGAGACAAGGAATGACGTTTACAGCTATATCAAGAGTCAAATCTTTGGATAGTCTTCGCATCCAGCCTGCATTCTCCTATAATAGGTATGCCAAAATGTAGAACAGTCCATATACAATGAAACGGAAAGCAGAAGAATCTCGTCTAAACCAGCTGTCAATGGAAAACAAATACACCTATTCCGTATGTACAAAACAATAATAAACCTATATAGTACAAGTGCTAGTTTATTTATTTTCATACAATTTGTTGTGCACAATAATTTTAAGACAGGAAATGTATTTGTTGATTGGATAACCAAGATAACACCTAAATATTAAAACCTTTCGATTGGCTTAGTTTTCCTTTCCAATTAGACAAATAAAATTTTAATAATTTTTTTTTTAATTTATTTAATTAAAAAATTAATTATTAAAAAGAAAGGCAATGCAATCTTAGCTAATGTTTCATTGGCAGTAAATTCTCATTTTCCAACGTCTATTCAACGAAAAGAATATAATAAAGTTGTATTTATTCTTTACTTCCAAAGCACTTAATTGATTGACATCTCAAAAAAAAAATCAGAACGAACATTGTTTAGCGTATTAGTTGCGCACACGTTAATGACATTGACAATGAATGGTCGTCGAAATATAACGAAATCAAAACAAAATTAAATTAAATTCACTCAAATTTGCTTGACTACTGCCGTAAAACTCCCAGTTCGGCCGCGCGAGTCGAAGAGTTTTGGTTTTTTTGTACACTGAACGACCGCGTGAGACAAAACAAACCAAAAAAACCTGGCGGTTTTATTGTGACACAAAAAATACCAGAAATTTTAGCGTGAGACAATAAATGAGTCATACGGTACCGAGTTCACTCGCGAGGGAAAGAATATCGGCTTAATTACGGGGGTTAAGTTTCCTCATATTGTGTACAGGCACTGTGTTAACCCGTCTGGTACGCAGCAATATGCCTGTCAATAAAGGTGCTCAAAGGGGTATATTTGGGGGAGGTTGTATAGAAGCAATTCCTCCCAGGTTAAGTCTGGAACGAAAGCCTTCCTGGAGCGTTTTCTTGGCAGATGCCTTGGTGGAAAACAAATGTTGCTGCTTTGCAAAAGAGGAAGCTCAAAACAACCAACAGAAAATGGCCAATGAAAGAAATCTAAATAAAGAACTTTTCCAGAAGAGGAACAGACCATTAATACGGAAGAAGAGACGCCCTTTGTAAACCAATTTAAAAATGCATTTCAATCTGTGTAAGAGCTCGCCGAGCAAAAGCAATTCCTCTAATGCTGCAATCCAAATGTAATGCCCGAGAGTGGTCTGCTTGTTATTCAATTCCACTGATGCAGCAGAACCGCTACTTATTGTAACCGTTGCAAATGAATGGAGAAATGTGGCAATGTCTGCAATTTACCTTTTTCAGGTTATCATGCACACCGATCCATTAGCTCCCTTGCTGCAACTATAGACACCTCTTGGCATAACTATTATGTACGCGTATCCATTAGCTCCCTTGCTGCGTAGACACCTCTTGGCATAATCAGTTTCTTCAAAATCACGTCAGGGCAGAAGAAAATTGTTTATCCTATGGTCTGCAGTTATTTCTCTATTAAAATGGTTTTTCTTCTGATTTTTGGGATTTCCTAATTGGTCGCTTGGATTTCCGCCTGTGATTTTATGTTTTTTCATTGTCAAATTGTGCTTGGGACAATGAAAAAGGAATAGGGGGAAATTTTGGATGGTTTGTAATGTTGTAGATTGTGCATGTGTCTTACTTTTGCTGGTGGCTCCGTGGCATTTTTGAAACGTCCGTTATGCTTCCACATTTTGCATTTTCATGCATCCTAGGGCAGTTGCATTACCCTGAGAGAGAATAGGCATAAAACCCGGCAGTTGGATTGCCCTGGGAGAGAATAGGCATAAAACCTGGGAAGCTGAATGCATTCCAGTTTTTCCCTCTAAGTTATCTTCCTATCGTGGTTGTCTGTGTTCCAATCATTGGCATCTCACGTGCCTTGTCTCTGCTTTAATTTTTTGGAAGCATGACAGGCAATGTTAACATTGGCAAAAATTTGAATAAATTTCCCTTCCTTTATTCTTTGATAGATGTCAATACTGTGTTCCAAAGCTCCCATTTGGGCACAGGCAGGCAGGATGTTCGGGAAGGACTCAGATTTCAACTCCGTGGCTGCTAGTTGCATTTGCTTGAAAATTTGAATATTTTTAAAAGTCCATTCTGTGCATGGCGTTGCATATTCTGTTAAGCTGTTCACTGCAACTAATAGCTAAAACTCACACCTAGGGCAGTACAATGGTATCCAAGGCACCCTTGATCTAGAATTATTTTCCTTTTCCTTAGAATTGGCATTTTGTTATTGTACCCAATCAAAGGTTTTGAAGAACTCATTTAGGCCACGGCATTAAATGCAAAATACTCCAAAACCTCCCTTGCCATCCAAATTAAACACTTAACATGAACATACGTCTGTAGAAGGCACAGGAGGCTTATAATATGGGGGTAATGGGTAGAGTTCATGCTACAAGCTTTATCTGAAAGAAAAATCTCAACAGGGTACCACCTGAATTTGGTGCCCTCTTATAATTTATAGATATGTTACACAGTCTTCTCGATTATTGGATTTTCATTCTATTACATCATGAAAGTATTACCCTTCAGTAGTGTTCTGTAGTAGTTTTGAATTTTAGGACTTCTGAATTTGAAATTTATTAATATTTAAAGCCAGAGGCATATATAAGTTTTATAGGACATTCGTTCCTTGATAAAATAAAGAAAATTCTAGAATATGTTTGAATGGGGTGATATATCCTATTGCTGGAGAAGGACAAGTTGGGATAGGAAATGAAGAGTACGATCATCAGTCCTTTGCTATCATCTTCAGAAACATACATAGGTGAACCAGAGGTCAGGAAGGTGACATTCTATGTGAAAGGAATGGAGTGTGCTTCTAGCGTAGGAGCAGTAAAAAATAATAAATATCCTAAAAAACTTTCAGGTATCAAGGAGGTTACTATGGCTCTTCTTCAAAACAAGGGAGTAGGTAAATCCTTTTCTGTTTAACTTCAACTTCGATTTTTCTTTTCTATGCAAATTTCAAATGATATAGCAATTACCCATATTGGAAAATATCCATGTTATCAAATTCATATTTAGTTTGTAATAGTGCAAAACAAAGCCTGAAATGAAACTGGATCAATCGAGAAACCAGCTTTGCTTGAATCACTAGTCATGTGCTATTGGCGCCAATGTCAGTATAACTTCATATTTCTTCTTGTCTTGTCCTAAGTTCAAGTTTGGAAGGAGGAAAAATGAAGACTGTTGCAATAGTTCAATGATCAATTATCCAATACAAAGATCCTGTAGTAAATTGCTTTATTAACTTCATTCGTCTGAAGGTGATTTTCCTATATGGTGTAACACATTTAGTATGATTTCTTTTGGAGCACAATGCAATAAAAGAAGCAAGAGAAGATGCAGGCTTTAAGGCAAAACTAGTTAAGGATGCCACTGAGGACACTCTGGCAACTTGTCGACTAAGAATCAGGGGTATAACCTGCACAAGTTGCTCAGAGTCTATCTTACCCACTCTGAAGAGAATAAAGGAGTTCAGGAGGCAGTGATTGCACTTGCACTGGATGAAGCAAAGGCACTATGATCTCAAGCAATGCACAATTGCTCAGATAATGCAATCAGTCGCAGAAGCAGGGTTTGAGTCAAGCTTAATCAATGCAGGAGGTGAAACAAAGTTCACCTAAGACTGGGAGTAAATTCGAGTGAAGAGGCAAAGCTTATAGAGATTTATCTAGAGTCATTGCCTGCTGTGAAACTTTGTAGAAATGGATTCAAATACAGAAATAGTGACATATGATCCATATCTAACAGTCCCACATCTATATAATACAATGCATAAAAAAGGTAGGTACAGAACCAAATTATTACAGAGCAAGCCTACATAGACCTTCAGGAGGAAGAAACTATAAAAGAGACAAAGAATTAGAACGTCACAAGAAATATTTCCTTTCGAGCTGTGTTTTATCAGTTCTTCTCTTCTTCTTATCTATTATCCCAATGGTCAGTTCTTCTCTCCTTCTTATATATGTTTTTCCCAATGGTCAGTTCTCTTCTTCTTATGTATGTTTTTCCCAATGGTATTTCATTAGGTACCCAACAATACTTCATGAGTTGGCCATTAAAACATGGTGTTAAGAAAATATGTAAGGTGCAAATCCATTCAGAAGTCAACATTAAGACATATCAGTCTTCCACTCACCCTGCTAGAGTTATATGCCTTGCTCCAAGCTTGCACTTTAGGCACGGACTGTAGCTGCAACGCAGCCCTTGTGTTAAATATGGCACTGAGACAAAATTTATCAATCAAAAGAGACAAAATTCATTCCAATAAAAACTTAACTTTTTAATGGGTAAAATTTTAATTCGCTATGATTACCATTCACCACAGATAATGTTATATGTATGATTTGTTTCCTTTCTACATTAAATGAAAGATGATTTACATCTATCCAGTTCAATGTAGCAAAATCATGTTTCCATTAGGTCCAGTGAGCCACGAAAAGCCTCCACAACTCTATCCTCTGCAACCATAGCAACAAATCCTTTCTCCACCATGCCATTCTCACCTGCCAAATATGCCTCGTAGCGGTTTGATGAGTACCATTTGGAATGTTGTGTGAAGACACCTATCCATACCCATTTCCCTTCCTCCACCTTCGCTCCACATATTTGAGTAATTAAATTTACCCCCCGTATACTCAGCTGTGCCATACATGGAATCAACATAATGAAACAAACAATAATAGTATTGCCATCGGTGGGCTGCTTCACTACCAATTTAGGCCCCTGGTCCCAAGAAGTTTCCACGTTAGTGCAGCAGTCAACTACAGAAAGAAAGGCAGAGTTGTTTACAAGGGAGGCTGCATTTTGGACTGCCCTCGTACAGACTATTATTTCGCCGGGCCATTTCTGCAAATAATCAAAATTCAGAGGCAAGCACAATCACAAGAAAATGATTAGAACTCTAAATTTTAAGGACTTGCATTACCTGCATGCTTTGAATGCACCCAGCAACAACTGATTTCCTCATTGCTGTGAGATGCACCATCGAACTTTCCACGCAATTGAGACTTTGTATACTCGACACTTCCATTTCTCTGCAATGTTGTAAACCTTGAATTTCTTTAACTTGGTAGCAATCTCTCAGTTCAAATTCTCGAAGAGAAGTTAATTCTGCTAGACAGGGAAGCGTACACAACTCAGGGCATCCACTTATAACCAGTTTTCTGACTGAACTTGGAAGGCCTTCTATCTCCATTAGATTGCTATTTTTTTCAACTGTCAGAGTCTCTAGGCCAGCGCAAGAGTCTTTTGAGATGGAGATCTTGGACAATCGGTCATTCAATAATAGATGTATCCTCTTAAGCTTGCACAAGGAAAAACTAAACGACCCTGCTCCAAGATTTAACTCACTGATTTGACAACTATATATCGACAGGCTTTCAAGATTAATCAACTGACTGATTGATTCTGGTAAAGATTTAATTCCTGAATCTTTTATCTCTAACCTCTTTAAGAGACTAAGACGCCCGAGAGAGTCTGGTAAACATTCCAGACGGGGACTAAAAGTGATTTGGAAGGTAGTCAGGGAAGACAAATCTCCAAGAGAAGCCGGCAAACTTGTCAATGAGGCACCCCCGACACACAATTTCGTCAACTTACTCAGTTGATCGATCTGCATCGGTACCTCCCTTAATCTTTCCATATCCCTTAAGTCGAGCTCTCTCAAGGACGTCTGGTTTGTAATGTGACAAGGCAACTCTTCCAATTGAAGGCAGCTTGAAAAGCACAAATACTCTAGCTTTGACATGTTTTCCATAATGTCCGACTTAAAGGTTACATTATAACAGAGCCATAAGCTCAGATGTTGCAGCAGCATTAACTCCTTACAAGAATCTGGTAACCTTCCCAAATTCTCGCACCCACACAAATCTAAATGCCGCAGGTTTGCCAAATTGCCCATACTGTTTGGTAGTGATGACAGCTCGCGGCAATGGCATAATTCCAAGTGCTCCAGCGATTCGAGAAGGCAGAATTCTTCTGGAAGACTCTCCATCCCCTTT
Source organism: Thuja plicata (assembly GCA_018584345.1). NCBI lineage: Eukaryota > Viridiplantae > Streptophyta > Pinopsida > Cupressales > Cupressaceae > Thuja > Thuja plicata. The sequence goes on along the minus strand of MU223971.1, from coordinate 1,346,867 downwards.
GTTGAATTCAAGACTACTTTTTTCAATTTCTTGAGACGTCCTATTGACTTTGGAAACCCTTGAAATTGTGGACAGTGAGAAATAACCAACTCTCTTAACTGCAAAGGAGCCTGTAAAACGGAGATAAATTAAACACTCAACTATCATTGAAATATAAATTAAAAACAGCTGGACGATACTCACATCACAGTCGGCCAACCAAAGCTCTCGCAAATAATTCTTTGTCGTCCTCTGATCTTCATGGAGTTCTAAAACCCTCAAATTATTTAGTGGAATTAATGACTGAAGATCTCTCTGCCCAATATCAAACCAGCGGAGCCAGACCAAATCTTTTGATGTTCCACTGATTACACGATTTAAATTACAACCATGAGCCACAATAAATTTTAGTCCAAGTCTAGAAGGCTCCAAGGACAAAATACCACTGCTTGTGTTAACCATGAGTTCTGCATGCGACGAGCAATCACCAAACTCCTCAGCGGACATGGTCTTTATTCCTCGAATGCCTATTCCATTCTGAAACCAATTAGAACATAGTATTAATTTTTAAATAACCGTGTGATAGAATCTCCTAGAGGCAACCACACAAACATGAAATAAAGAAGATCCCTTAGTCATTTACATGAGTCAGTCATAGGAAAAAATTTAAACTCAGGCGTTCATTATAAACTTCAAGTAAACCAGAGACACTTATTTAATCCTCGGGCTAGAGTGGCCCATTATTCCTCCCACGCCTATTCTATTCTCAAGAGAAATAAAAATTTTAAATTAAAAAACAACTTTGAAAATAACAGTTTCTTAGAAGCAAGCATACACATAGATACAGAAAAAGATATATTTTCCATTGATGAAGGAGATAATAATGAATCTCACCTGGGCATTATAAACTTGTATATTCTGTTGGGGGGAAAACCAAATGCGGTAGGGTGATTGTTTGTTTGCGATTTCTCTTCCCAAATCTCTTAGGTGGTCATGCATTCTTATTAAATTTTCTCCATTTATTTCAACAAGACACTTATTCATCAGCTTCTCCATAATGTACAATCCACTCCATCCTAATCCATTCCATATTTCGATTGCCAAATCGCTTTTCTCTCCAATGAAGAAACATGCCGTGTCCAAGAATGCCTCTTTTTCTTCATCATCTAAGGCATCATAACTTATTTTAAGTCTCTGCTTGATGTCCTCAGGTACTATCCTAGAGATCTTCTGTAGTTGACTCTCCCAGTAATCTTTGCTTGTCTTTCCACAAAGCTGCCCACCAAGGACTTTGAGAGACAACGGCGATCCACTACAAGCTTTTAAATATAACTCAACAAGCTCCTCAAATCCATTCATTGGAGATTCTTGTGAAAAAGTATGCCAACAAAAAAGTTTCCTGGCATAAGTTTCACTCAATGGTTTCATTACATATATGGAGGAGATGCCCCAAGATCTGAGGACTTCTAATTCCCTTGTAGTGATGATAATCACGGAACCTGATCCAATTAAACTTTCAGATCCTGCACTATCTCTAGCGGGCAATAAAGCATACAGTTGGTCCACATGATCGACATCATCTAGAACAATGAATGCCCGAACAGATCTCAAGGTACTTGTAAGAAATGTTTTTCCTTCTTCTACACTGTCAACTGATACACCTTTGAAACCAAGATTCTCCAAGAGCTTTTTCTGCTTCATGACCAGTAAGTTTTTGTTAGCAGCATCTCTAACATCATATATAAAGCTAGCCTTCTCCATTCCTGGGTACATGATGTTATATAACTTTTTAGCAAGAGTAGTTTTCCCAGACCCACCCATGCCCCATATTCCCACCATTTGCACACCGTGAGAACTTCCGTTAGATTGAAGTGCAGTCGATTCAAAATCTCTTACAATTTCATCTAAACCCACGGGATGTTCTGCTACCAGGACTCGTGATTTCTTAACTTCTTTCAAAACACATTTAGCAATTTCATTCAGCAGCATATCCTCGTGTCTAGACTTATACAACAAGAACAAACGAAATAGAATAAACATCTCCCTTTTAGAGTTGACATTATACAGATAAATTAAGTCTATGGGCCTAAAAGAAAAAGAGGAGAGATAAAAAACAGAGTGCATAGGAAAGGAATCAGCGTTTGGGGTTGAGCAGATGGTACTTACTTCTCTTCATCAACGATGTACCCGATTTTATTTGAAACACTGTGGAGCGCTTCCTTCCACTCCTTAAGCTTTTCTGAGGAGTACCTACCCTTCTTTTTGTGCCGTTCAAACGAATCAGCGTATACTCCTTTTAAATATCGCACATCATCAGGCCTCACATGGTAGAAAATGGGAACAATTCTAGTGCCTGTTTTGCACATATATAACAGTTCTTCCAAACACCAATGGGATTGTGCATAGTTCTTTGAAAATATAGCTATGTGAAGCGAAGCACTCTCTATTGCTTCTTTGAGCGCATTAGGAAAGTCATCCCCCAATTCAAGTGATTCTGAATCTAGAAAAACTTTGAGTCCCATGCCAGCAGTAAGAAATTTATAGAGAGTCTTGGCCAGTGTATCTTTGGCATCGGCTCCGCGATGATTAATAAATACATCGTAAGATACGCCAGAAGTGGAGGCAGATGGAGCAAATTCTTCAACCTTTGAGTCGCTGCTAGGGTAAGAAGTAGATGCCATTTTCAATTGCAGGGAAGTGAAGACAGAGAATAAACAAAAGACAGAACAAGGAGGTAAAGGGCAGAGTATGTGTAAAACATGACACAGGGCAGACAGGTAGCAATGAAGATCTGAAGTGACCACAGCCGAAAATTATGGGATTGAATGAAACCTAATGAAATAGAGGAGCATCGCCGACTCAGGGTAAAGTAGGATTATAATTAAGATTAACAAGTGGGTAAATGTGGACAACAGCAGGTAGCGCATTAAGCACGCAAGATTAGTTTTTCTTTAATCGTGACAGAGACAAGTAACCAAAGGCGTAGATCAAACGCGTAGATTACGTACTTGAGTAAGAAATCTCGTGAAAAAAATGGAGAGCAGATGAAAAGCATCGTAATTTTCGAAAAACAATTATAAAAAAAATATCCCGCATCGTTTCACGTTTTGCACTATTTGGCATTTTCTTAAAAGGCCTGTCTACCATTCTTTGGCCTCTTTTTTCCAACCCGTGGTTTAGCACTATTCATGCCAAGGGTAATAATTTAATGGGAAAACATTGACTATTTATTTGTAATAGGTGAATTCCATGTCTATATATCTCATTTTCATGTTTTCAAAATGTTAGAAATTTAAATTTCGTTGATTGTTATCATTTCCTTATTAAATATATGCGATTTTATTGTTATAATCTTGTATATATAGATATTTAATTATATTTTAATGTATTGTTTAACTATTATTGACATTTAATTTAAGACCCCCAAAGGTAGGATGGCGAGGAGCGGGGAGAGGAGAAGGGATTGGAGAGGGGACAAGAGTTTCATTGGCCGTAATAACTACCAGGACCCGCGACAGGCTTACAACATCGAGTCAAGGTCTAGTTATGGCAGGCGTGATAGAGGAAAGGGTCAAGATTCTCCTCAGATCGTCAAAGATGTTGATGTTGATTTACCGGATGAAGTTGGAGAGGAGGCGGCGTTATGGGAAAAGTTGGCTGTTATCGGTCGATTCATTAGCGGAAGGATAACCATAGTCCAAATTCGGGCCTGGGTATTCAAAAATTGGAATAAGGACATGGTCCTGAAATTCATACCTAAAGGATTCTTCATTGTCATATTCCAAGAGGAAGTTGACAGAATTAAAATTTTACATCAACAAAATTGGTTTTACGAATCTTTTCCTCTTTATTTACAGTCATGGCAGGCAAGTTTTGATCTGGTGCCCTTGGGAGTATATAAAGAACCGAACTAGATTCGGTTATATAATCTTCCACTAGAATATTGGGGGGACACTAGTCTCGAGTGGATAGGCAGATCGTTGGGCACATTGCTGGAAGTGGATGCAACTATTATAGAGCAAGACTCTTATTTATTCACTAGGATCAAACTTGTTGCTGTGCAAACTATTCTGTCCTTCATCAACTTGAAGTCGGGCGGTTATAATTGGAGACAACAGGTTGAAATTGAAATCCAACCTTCTGGGAGCATGAGACACGGTTTTAAAGATCATGGCACTATGGAGAGAAAGGGTATCGTCAAGCCGACCATGATCTGGGTACAGAAGACCAGGGAGCAAAAAATGGTTATTTCAACAGTCGCACATAAGGAGGGAAATACTTCACAACCTGCTCAGTCTCAAAGTCTGATCGTCTTCATGGATCAAGGAGAATGTTTAGGATCTCCTCCTAGTAAGGGAAATGAGGTGCATCGATCAAAGGAGATTATTACCTTTAATAATCAAGTGCGGTTAGACTCCGAGATTGAATACGATAGATTCTCTCAGGAGGATTTTCTTTCGGCAGATGCATTGGATAATATTGAGCCTGGGTGTGTTAGTCAATCGGCTAATATTCTTTTAGGTAAAGCTAAAGGCACCAGGGGTAGGAGATCTAAAAAATAGCTTAGGGAAGCACAGGCAAAGGAGAAAGGTATTATAAATGTCTTTGATTTCATAAATAAATCCAAGGGAGCAAGGGCCTCCCTTGGAGGGCTATGAAGATTATCACGTGGAATGTCAGGGGCTTATCAGCCCCTGACAAACAACGCTTGGTTAGACGAGCGTTGGCTAGAATTGACAGCAACATTGTTCTCATTGAAAAGACCAAACTCTATTTGGATAAAGCTCTCAGCTTCCTCTTTACATGCAGTAAATGGGAAGGTTTTTTTCAAGCAGCCAGAGGTGCGGCAGGGGGCTTGGCTTCCTATGGATTCTGTCAATGTGCAGATGTCAGAATTGGAGAGACAAAATCATTGGTTGTTTGGTATGGCAACATGTGTCAGAGAAAAGGTATCATATCCTATCATTAATGTATATGGCCCGATCAAAATAGAGGACAAACTTCAGCTATAGACAGAAATCTCTACTAAAATTGCCTCGCTTGATTGTGACAATATCATTGTAGCAGGAGATTTTAATGCACTTTTGGATTTAGATGATAAATTTGGAGGCTTAAGGATGTTGAATCAAGTTATGGATGATTTTAGGGACTTTGTGTCATTTAATCATCTGATTGATGTGATTCCTAAAAAATGGCAAATTTACATGGACTAATAGAAGAGCAAACTTTGCCAGAATATCTAAGAGATTGGATAGATTTTTGGTGGGGCCATATTAGTTGGATTCCTATAACAATTTGGAGGCGAGCATTCTTCCTTTGTCACTCTCTAATCACTTTCCTATTCAGTTATGTTTCCAGGTGATGCAACAACATTTTTGAGGGAGCTTCAGATTTCAAAATATGTGGTGGAGAGATAAGGATTTCCTTCCCAAATTGGAGAGTTGGTGGTTAGGTAGCAATATCTTTAAAGGCACTCCGAGTTTCATCTTTGTCAAAAGACTTAAGGTGATCAAAAACAAAATTAAAGAATGGAATAAGGTGTCTTTCAAGAACATCTTTTCTGAGAAGATTAGAGTGGAAACAGAACTGGAAGATCTGAATAAGTCAATTATTTCAGCAGGGATGTCTAATGCTGATTTTGCCAGAGAAAAATCTCTAAAGAGTGAGTTGTCGGAGCTCTTGCTCAGAGAGGAGGTGTATTGGAGGGATAAATCCAGAGAAAACTAGATCATTGAAGGGGATCATAACACCAATTTTTTCATGCGTCGGTCAAATCCAAAAGATCTCACAATAGGATCCATAGGATTTGAGACGCGCAAGATAGATGGCAGGAAGAGGCAGAAGTAATAGAAGATGCAACAGTCTCTCATTTCAAGGCTCTACTCAGGGCCGCTCCTTATTTTTTGATGACAAGTTCCGCCACCATATTGGAGGTTATCAACCGTGAAGTGTCAGACGAAGACAACATGATGTTAATGCGGCCTTTTACCAAACTGGAAATTGAAATAGCCACTTTTGACTATCCACCATTCAAAGCTCCCGACCCTGATAGTTTCTCCTCAAAATTCTTTCAGCGGTGCTGGAAATTTATGGGAGACGACATCTTAAAGGTGGTGGAAGATTTTAGGAGGAAGGGACAATTTGTCAAAGAGATTAATAATACAGTCATTGCTTTGATTCCTAAAAAGCAAGATTGTCTGACTATGGATGATTTCTGCCCTATTTCATTGTGTAATACCCTTTATAAGATCATGGCCAAGGCTATGGTCAATAGATTGAAGTCGTTACTTGGTAGGATCATTTTGGGAGAGCAACATCGCTTTGTCCCTGGGCGTAAAATCGTGGACAACATCATCATGGTTGGTGAGACTATCCATAGTATTCACACAAATAAGAAGGCAGGTATGATTCTCAAGCTTGATGTTAGTAAGGCGTATGACAAAGTACGTTGGCCCTTTCTCATTACTATTTTGGCTCGGTTTGGTTTTGGTAAAGAGTGGGTCAAATGTATTCTTCATTGTATTTCTTTTGTACACTTCTCTATTTATATTAAAGGCTTTGTTTGTGGCTTTTTCCAAGCTACTAATGGCATTAGATGAGGTAATCCCATGTCTCCCTTCTTATTTGTTACAATGGCAGAAGTCTTGGGAAGATGCATTAAGCAGCAATCCAGAATGGGTAGATGGCGAGGGATCTCTATTCATGATTCTTTGGAGGCCATTTCACATTCTCAGTTTGCAGATGATACTATCATGTTTGGCGAAGCTTCAGTAAGGGAGGCGAAGGTTATTAAGATGGTTTTAACAGTATACGAGGAAAAATCTGGACAAAGCATGAATAAGGCCAAATCAAGGGTGTGTTTCATTAATACCAATAAGAGATTGCGCTCTTCCATTTCCAATACTTTGGAGTTTGAACAAGGAGCATTCCCGATCATCTACCTGGGGGTTCCATTATTTTTGGGCAGGGTAGATTGTAAGCTGTGGGAGGAAGTCTTGAATAAATGTCAGAAAAAACCTCCTCTTGGAAGAACAGATGGTTATCTCAGGCGGGCAGGATCCTCATGATCAAATCAGTTTTATCGGCCATCCCCATTTACTACCTGTTTGTTTACCAAATTCCTAACAGAGCATCTTCTGCAATTGATGGTTTGCTGAAAAAATTTCTTTGGGAGGGCTCGAAAGAAATTAAAAAGGTCCCCCTCATTAATTGGGATTTGGCTTGCATGCGTAAAGAAGAGGGCGACACTGGGTTACAAAAAATGAGTCTTCAGAACCGAGCTTTGGGTGCTAAACTAGCATGGCATATGTACTCATATCCGAACAAACCATGGTGCAGAGTAATGGCGGCCAAATACTTAGACATCGGGACCCCGGATAGAATTTTGACGGTGGAAAACTCTCCTAAAAGTTCACCCATATGGAGATTTATATGGGACAGCTACAGATTGCTTACAAAGCATCTTACGTGGAAAATTGGAAATGGTCGGAAAGTCATGTTCTGGCGGTACTCTTGGAATGAAGATTTTCCTCTAGCAGAGGCATTTTTGGATAAAGAGTGGGTCAATCAGATGGAAGCCTTGGAGGGCTATTATGTGGTAGATTACATGCTTGTCTCGTCCTCCTCATCCTCCAGGGTGAGGTAGAGAAACATAGGAGATGGGTCATCAATCAACATTGGCATCCTTAAAGAACTGTTATCACACAAAATTGTGATTAGCTCGGTAGCAGAAGATAGCTTGATTTGGAGTGCTTCTAAATCAGGGAATTATAAAGTGCATCTTGGATATGAATTACAAAGGAAAAGAGTGAACAATGATCTCTGGCTGTACACTCTATGCTGGGGTAAATGTCTCTTACCTAAGGTAGGTGCATTCCTCTGGATTGCCCTCCATGGTCAAATACTGACAGGTAGTAGACTTAGGTTGATTGGGATATCAGGACCAAATTGGTGTTTTTTGTGTAGATAGGATGAGGACGATGGTTGACCACCTATTATTTTGGTGCCCATATGTTAGAGGTTATTGGGGGTGGCTATTAGATAGGTTGCAATGGCTTGCGGTTAGAAATGCAACATTCAAGGAGTTTGTTTCCTCATGGCCCACTGATAGAAGACATTCCAAATGCGGTCTATTATGGATTGTTTGCCCGTCGTTGTTTGTATGGCATATCTGGAAAGAACGTAATAGAAGAATATTTAAAGAAATTTTTTTGGAGAATACTGACCTACAAGTTAAGATCCAATCAGCTATAGAGTAATTTGTCAGCAACAGGATCCAGGGGATCAATTATAAATTCCAATCCAAATGGGATTTGGAAATGGAATCGAGGTGGCCATTTAAACTATGTGGAGATCATAAGCTAAATGATAAAAAGGTGAAGAGGCAAGCTGCTAAATGGCATACTCCTCTGGCATGGTGGTAGAAGTTAAACTTTGATGGAGCCAGCAGAGGCAATCCAGGAAGGAGCAGATTAGGAGCAATTATCATAAATGAGCAAGGTACAATGATGCAGGCCATAGAAAAATATATAGGGGTCACTATGAATAACGTGGCCAAGATTTATGCATTGAAGTTCGGGCTCTGTTGGTGTGTTAATAACAGAATAAACCACCTTATTATTGAAGGGGATTCCCAAGTAGTGCTAAACGGTATCACGAAATCAAATATCCACAACTGGAGATTAGCTAGTTGGATCCCTAGAATAGAGGAGCTCCTTAATAGATTGGGGGATTTTTGCGTGCAACACGTGTATCAGGAAGGCAACAAAGTGGTATACTTCCTGGAAAATAAGGGTGTTGATGAGGAGTCAGATCTAGAGATAGGACAGGACGATCTGATGCAGCGAGATTTTCAGGAGATCATCGCAGCAGATCTTTTCTCCATCCCGAGGTACGACATTGGATAGCGTAATCGACATTGGTCAACATGGATAGTGGGGAGAGGACCGGTAGCAGGAGTACGGGTCAATCCATGGTGTGACATTAGGTCTTTCTCGGATATGGGAATTTTCATTCTTATCTAATTATGGCTCACTGTTTAGATCTCCAAGATTTCAATGTAGAGATGCGACAGTTTCAGGACATTCCCTTTTCTTTAAATGGGTCGAGTGGCTCCCTCTACCAGCAGAGTTAAGATGGCTAACCATTTAGGGATTAAATGCCAATGCAGCAAAGTGGAGTCTTTGGAGGAGACACTGGAAGAACAGATCAGGAGAATCTTCGGCAAGGCAAACGATCATGAAGGCAAAACCATTGCAGTCTTACTGGGTGGGAGGGCATGTCTATGACAACAGGCTCATAGAAGATCTGTTTCAATCGATCATCCAGATTTGTGGGCAATTGCTACAGGCCATAGGCATGGTGCGCAAAATGGTGACGACAGAGATTTACTCAGAGGTAGTGGTGGCGGTGGGAAGTTTACAGCCTTCAGCCGGATACTTGATGGATTACTTCTGTTTACAGGCGGAGGGGAAGAAGAAATTAATGAAAAAAGCCTGGTCTGTATACAAGGCAGGCATTGTCAAAGATAATAGTTTGGCAAAGTTTGAGACTCTCATGCAGGAAAACAAGAACCTCTTCCCGAAAGAAATAGGGGCTAGGATGTTGTCAGTCAGCAATGGTATTATGTATTTGTACCACTTATTTGTGTCTATTTTCTTCAAAGGAGAGGCGTTGGGGCTGCCTTATGTAATTTTTTTTTATGAAATACAATGGGTACTGCCCCCTAGGCAGAGCTTACCTTTAAAATAAAAATATAAAATATAAAAAACAAAAATATTATTGACATTTAAGGAAGGAATATTCTAAAAAGAGTTTCAAGTGAACCTATTCTTCATTGGCACCAACACATGATTTCTTTGGCTTCATCATGAGCTTCTTTACTACCTCCACCATCATTGACATCTTTCCTACTTCCACCATCACCCACCTCTTCTTATTGATTTTTCCTATATAATATGGTAAATGAATTCATAATTATTTTTCATGTTCACGCAATAATTTGGAAGAGTGGATGACATGGAGGCGATTCCTTCAAAACCTATTTCTCGAATTATAGATTTAGGATTCATGGTGAAGTAGACTAGGATCATAAAGGATACCATGAAGAAGAATTTAGATTCAAATGGGAAATTTTGAGTTCCAAAAACCCCTACTTTGGTCATCGGTGCAAAAGCGTTACTAATGCAACCCATGATCTAAGAATAACCATATATTATCAAATATTATATGATAAACCTCAAGCACTCATCATCATTCATGACACTATAAATACTATCTTGATGAAATAATAAAGTAACTCACAATCAAAAATTTGAATCCAAAAATAGTACAAAAAACAAGGGTACAACACAAAGGTAAGAATCATATCTCTACAAGGAAGGCTTTTCTTATAAAATGTAGCTCAATAAAAGAGAGAAAAATAATATAAGAGTGGCACACTACTAATGGATAGGATAGAGTTCTATATTCATGATTGGGAGCCTAATTTTAACCTAATCACACATGTTCCCACCAATACCCTTATGTGGTTAGGATAGGATGACCGGGCACTAGAATCTTGGGATTGAGACATACTAATGAAGACACAAAATTTGATGGCCAAACTTTTACCAAATTAGATTATCACTGTAAGGATGGAGGTGCTATGATGTATACAAGGTTATGTGTGACAATCTAGAAAATAATCCTTTGGTGATTGAAGTAAAAACAAAAGCAAGGGAATGGCTACAACAAATAAAAGTGCAAGTATACCAAATAAATATGAGAACTATTTCATTAATGAACATAAGGTGGAGGAGTTCATTAGGAAAAATAAATCCAAGGAAAGATTCCAATGAAAAAATAAAAAATGACAAAAACCTTAATCTTCTTTTTACAAGAGCATTACATCTTTTAGAAAATATATCAATGCAAAGGGAATTAGAAACATCAAGGAAATAATTGAGTCTATTAATCTGAACAAGGAAAATAAACAAAAAATGACTCTAACATAAATAATAAAAAATATACCTTTGGTTTGTCCATAAAGCTTTCTAAAATGTTGGAAGAAGAAGAAAATATAGTGCTAATGGTTTTTTAGAATTAAGGGCTTCAAAAGGAATTATAATGTCGATCTATTTTGGAAAGACTTATATAATTAACATACACCTTCAAGAAAATAACCCAACATAACTGAGGCAGGACAAATTTTGGACAATAGTTGACATCAAAGAGTAAAATACTACATTACTTATATAGAAAGAGGTAACATTAGAGAATGGTAATGGAAGAGTATAGAGGGACTCAAAACATTTGATGACTAAATTCAAAGCTAAATAGGGAATTGGTGGCTAAGAAAATATTCATTTCAAATGATGAAGACAAAATTAGTTTGTGTGATGCAATGTACCCTCCTTAGGTAGATGCTTACCAGTCAAGGTTGGAAAATTATTTGGTTCCCGTAGGATAGCAAATTATGTAGGGGACCTATTGAGGGGCTTATGAAGATATATCAGTGCTTTGTGAGCTAGTTTGGCCAATTTGGGATAGTCTCCTAGATTTAAGAGGAATCCCTATTTTTTTAGAGATTGATTGGGAGTTGACTGAGATGCATTAAGAGACCTCTCGGACCAACTTGGATACTTTTGGTATTGTTCCTATTTTTTAGGAGGGTTTCCTAAATTTTAGGAGACTACCAGTTAGCTCACAGTGGATCGACAACATCAATGGATAGGCATCATCAAACATAATGCAAACTGGGTCGAGATGAGTGATTATTGAATAAATTGGAAATAATTCAAATATTTGCTAAGTTAGATGTTAATAAAATAATAGTAAAAAGTAATTATTATAATCACTTTATAATAATAAATTATAATAAGGAGTTATGGCACAACTTCCTATGTTGATTGTTGCAAGTCATGACTTAAGTTGTGGTCATTTTATAATAAATAATAAGTGTTTGAGATGGATCGATTCCCTGGGTGGGAATTTGATTAAATAAAACATTTAATGATTATTAAAATAAAAAAGGCTTCAAACCCTAAAAGGTTTGATTTAAGGAGAGGAGGGAAAAGAAAGTTAAAAAGATAATTGGGGCTTCGAGTATTCATTCATTCCAGTTTATTTTTCAATCACATGTTTGGAGATGGAGCTTTGATAAGGAGCTTGCAGCCATATTTATCCTCTAAGAACAAAATCTCTCAGAAGATTTGGAGGCTTATAGGTGTGAGAGATCACCTAAGGGTCTTAGTTTGCACATAAAAGTCTACATATTCAACTGGGCATCAAAATGGGGCATATTTCTATAGATCATAATTATTGAGGAGGCTATTGGATAATAATAATTGCATATCGGTGGTTATTGGAGAAAATTACAATGATTATTTGCAATCCAGTCTAGTCGTACAACCTAGGGCTTGATGAGGCACACATCAGTTTGGATGCAGCTTGGGAAATCTCAGATCAAAACATCATGACAATAATTTTGGGGCAGAAAACAGTGAGAAATAATTATGGTATATTGTTGCAGCAATTTGTATGCAGAATTTAGTCTTCAACCCAGTCGTACACCTTCAAATAATCTCCTTTCTTCTAGATCGGGGCATCAACAATTGTAGCAGCAATAAATATTACGGTTCCAATTTGAAATATAGACAGAATCCCTGGTATGTGTTGTAACAACAACTCTTTTAATGAAACTAGATCCAAACTTCTAGTATTGGCATTAGTGTTTGCTGGAATATTCATTTTTTTTTTAATTATGAATAAAAATCAGAAGTTGTTCTTTTTGTTGGTGTGAATTTAGTAGTGAGTTTTTAGCATTATTTGTTTATTTTATTCCCAACGATTTCAATCATTTTCATAACACAAAAAAAAAAATCAAAAAACAAAAAACCACAAAAGAAATCAGAAACAAACAAAAAACCAAAAAAAATCTAAAAAAATATCAGACTTGGGAAAAACCACTTCTGGGGTGTCATATTACAGTTCTATTTGTCGAAGGGCTTATGGATCCTTTACATAGTTGGGTTAGAGCATTCAGCCAACCCACATTATAGCTTTCCATGATGAAGGTTAGGAGTATGGAGCATGATGATTCAAGGAACAAGTCTTCTTCCAAGCATTTCTCAAACATTAAGTAGAAGAAACCATTCCATAAAACTTCAGAACAACAAAAGAAATCATTTCAGAAACCCAATGATGAGTCTCTAAATGATTTAAGATGCAATAATTTATACTTTAAATGCAAGTAGACATGGGAACCTAATCATAAGTGTGCTTCAACAGGGAAAGTAAACAAGATGGAATATCTTTCAAGGGATGATGCAAGTTTTGACAATTCAGACTAGTAGACTTAGCATTGTGATAGTGAAGGAGAGAATGCATCATAATGGTCAGTAAAAGAGAAAGAGGATGAGAAACCCATGGCACACCTTTTTAGTGTCCAGAGAGGGGTCATTCAGGATGAGAGGATTCTTAGTAGGGAAGCGAGTGATTACTTTACTTGATACAGGTGCTACACATAAATTCATTGATGAGGGGATCATGAGTAGGCATGGACTTCATACAAAGGAATTTCTAGGATTCAAAGTGATAGTGGTAGATTAATTTATTCTCACATGTACAAGGAAGATTCCCAACCTTCTTCCTTTGAGATTAAATGATTATGATTTTTAGGTAGATTACTATGTTGTTAGTTTGGGTGAGATGTACGACATTCATCCGAATAACATGGCTTCATATGATTGAGGAGATTTACCTCAATGTGTGCACTATGGAGATGAGATTTGAGATAGATGGGAGGAAGTATGTATTGAGAGGTATGACATATGGTAGCACTCGTATTGTATCCTTGAGGAGGATGGAGAGGTTGATTAGACATGAGCAGGTAAAGTGGGAAACATAATGTATTTTGATGCCTACTGCAGTAGAGCAATAGAAGCGTGACTACCCTCCACAGATCAGGAGATCCTAACTAAACACATTAAGGTGTTTAGTGACATACCACCAGATAGACCACACGATAGAGGTATTAAGCACATCATTGAGTTAAAGGAGGGTGCAAAACCTGTCATTATCAGCCCATACATACACCCCAAGTAGATCAAGGATGAGATAGAGAAGACAATCGAGGAGTTTCTTGGCATGGGGCATATTAGACGTAGTAAGAGCCCATTTGCATATGTAGTTATATTGGTTAAGAAGAAATATGGTACACTTCACATGTGCACCGACTACCATGCTTTAAATAAGAAGACAATTAAAAATAAGTATTACATACCCCGCATAGATGAGTTGATTGACGAGTTACATGGGTCTTGTTACTTCTCCAAGATTGACTTGAGATCTGGTTACCATCAAATGCAGATGAGAGAGAAGGATGTGGAGAAGACAACATCCAAGTGTCATTGTGGGCATTTTGAGTTCCTGGTTATGTCATTTGGCGTAGCCAATGCTAGCCACATTTAAGTATTTTATGAATAGGATGTTTCATCATTAGTTGTGGAGGTTGTTTTGATCTTCTTCAATGATAATTTGGTGTTTAGTTGATCTTAGGGGAGCACTTTAGACACTTGGAGCTCCAGGTGTTAGACATTTTGGAGAGGGAGTCCTTTTATGCCAAGGAGTCCAAGTGTGAGTTAGAGATGACAATTTTTCTCTATTTGGGGTATATTATTAGTGCAGAGGGAGTCAAAGTTGATCCAGAGAAAATCTGGGCTATTGTTGATTGGCCCCCACCTTAGAATCTCACATAGCTTAAGGGTTTTTTTGGGTTATGTGGTTTCTATAGATTCTTTGTGAAGGGGTTTTCATAGTGGGTAGTACCTCTCATAGATTTGATGAAGAAAGGGGCATTCATTTGGATCGAGGAGGGTGCACAATAGTGTTTTGATTATTTCAAGTTGTTGATGAGCTTGTGCCTAGTACATGCATTACTTGATTTCCCTAGGCCCTTTGAGTTATAGTGTGATGCTTTAGGAGAGGGACTTGGTGCAATTTTTATGTAAGACAAGTACCCCATAACATTCAAGAGTCAAAAATTGAGGGTCCAGAGAGAGGTTACAATATTTATGATAATGTAATGTTAGCCATCATGCATGCATTGGTTAAGTTTATGCATTACCTTCTGGGCAAAAAAATTGTAGTAAAAACATATCATAACAGCCTAAAAATTTTCCTTACTCAGCGAGATCTCAATTATTGTTAGCATAAATGGGTTAGTAACCTCCAGGCTTATGATTTGGATATTACTCATATGAAGGGGAAGAATATTAGTATTGATGCATTATCAAGGAGACCCCACTTGTGATCTATTGAAGAGATTGCAGATGATTGGTGAGGTTTATTTTTGGTGAGTATGCTAAGAAAACATGGGTTATAGGTATTACTGATGGGACAATACAAGATGACAAATATATAATTGTAAGTGATCTCATCATTTACAAGAAGCAAATATTTTTAGTACCAGGATCGGATATGAAGAGATAGATATTGCATGCTTTTCATGATGCACCTATGGTCGAACATCCAGGGTACTTTAAGACATACCAAAAAATACTTGAGAGAGATTCACTTGGAAAGGACTTAAGTAGAGGTCCTCAGATATGTACGTGAGTGTCCTACCTGCCAGTAGAATAAATAGGAGCACACTTTTCCTACAACTTTATTGCAGCCCTTACCTATTCTAAGTAGGAAGTGGAAGTGTATCTCGGTGGACTTTATCACGAGATTTCCCAAAGCTCAAGGAAAATATTGCATCTATGTTGTGGTGGATAGACTTACTAAATTTACACACTTATTTCCGATCATCACTACATATACAACAATATAGGTGGAATATTTTTTCTTTAAGAGGTATTCATACTTCATGGGTTGTTGAGGAGCATAGTCAGCGATAAGGATAGCAGGTTCATGAGTCATTTTTGGTAGGATTTGTTTAATCCCAATTACACCAAGCTCACTCCAAGCACTAGCTACCACCCCTAGACAAATGGTCAGTCAAAGGTTTTTAATAAATGGGTTGAGGGATACCTTTGGAACTACACATCAGGCAAGCAAAAGGCACGTGTTAGGTGGTTATATATGTGCAAGTATTGCTACAACATGACCTACCACATGTCCATCCATATGTCACCCTTTATGGCATTATACAGATATGATGTGTCTAGCTTTCTATATTTACTTTTGATGATAGTAGAGTGCCTAGTGTTAAGGACCTCTTATAGGAAAACTAGGATATCATGAGGGCCTTGAAGGAGAACATCTAGAAAACTCAAAACCAATAGAAACAATATGTTGATTAGCATAGGGTTTTGGGTTCATTTGAGGTGGGTGATATGGTATATCGTATGTTGCAACCTTATAGATAGTCAAATCTTAGGAAGTGGTGTCGAGAAACTCAAGCAACATTATTATGAACCATTCAGGGTTATGGGGCATATTAGTGAGGTGGCTTACAAGTTGCAGTCACTAGTTGACAGCCAGGTGCATAACATCTTCCATGTCTCTAGCCTTAAAAAGGTGATTGGGTATAATTTGATACCTTCTACAATGTTACCACCCTTGGATAAAGAGGAGAAACTAATTTTGGTTCCCGAGGCTGTTGTTGATACCTAAGAGAGGAAACTAACGAGGAGAGTTATCAAGGAATATCTGGTTAAGTGGAAGGATTTTCCAGTGGAGGATGCTAATTGGGAAAGTGACCACATTTTATAGTATCTATGATGCAGAGTAGGAGTAGAAATGTTTTCAGTGTTTCAAAAAACTACTTGGAAGCACCTAGAAGTCATCACACAATGGACTTCCTTCACATGTCACCCTTATTCCTTGTAGACCTTCAATTAGGTTTCTTCCTCCATAACTTCTAGAGAAAATTGGATAACCAGAATGTAATCACATTTTTAGATACCTTTTTTGCTCTTACAACACATATCTCAAAATGAGTTAGGGTTACTTTGTAGTGTATGGACCAAATTTTGACTATCCCGGTTGGAATTAGGCCTAATTTGGCATGTAAGCTTATGGACAATTTGGGTTTGGTTTCTAAATGATTCCAAAAATGTTTTCAAGCATTATCTTGGCCTAGGTAGGGTTCATACACTCCCTTAATCATCTCATAATAGCTCCAAATCACCCTTTCTTGGTACAATGCAAATTAGGACTTCTCATCAATGGTTTCCAACCTGATACATGAGGATATCGAACTCAGTGCATCATTTTCACATGTGCAAAACTTCTTCCCTATTCATGCAACTTTGGCATATTAAAGAGAATATTTTTACAAATTATTCCACCATTTTTTAAGAGTTTCCACTTGCATAATAGAGAGATACATATTTTTGAAGTTCATTGGTTACCCTTCCTAGGGTTTAGACCAGTTTTCACTAAAACAACGATAACTCCTTTGAAACTCAATGAAATGACACCAAACCAATTGAAAATAAAAGGTTATTCAGTCCTCCATCAACCCAAATTAGTTTCAGATTTCTGTTTGACTATACATATCCATACAAAATGTTGCAACAATACTGTTAGAGGGTATGCGCAGGATCATGGGGGGCCAAATTAAAGTAGGCCCTTAAGTGGCAATGAAATTTAAAAAAAATAGAGTTAGGCAACTTGACGTAAAAATTTCAATAGGCTATCAACCTTATATCAAAAATATGTAAGAAGAGAATCTATAGGAAATTGAACGTAGTTTCTAAGCTACTAGTTTTTTTTTTATGAAAAAAAATTAATGTATTTGATGAAAAATTGAAATTTCAATGCAACAGTACGTAAATTTTAGGAAAAAGATAAGAAGTAGGTATATGTCTGACTACCCTAACCACAATAAAATGATAATATTTTTTTAGAAGATTCTAGATATAAGTAGAAGACTCATGTCCATATGTGACACATATTTTTGTGTAATTTGTTTCCAAATAAACAATTAATTATAATTTTTTTACAATTTTTTTGGAATATAAAAACTCGTGTGTTTAACCACCTTAACTTGGTCAAAAGTTAATAAATTTTAATTTTTTTATTATAGTATGCGAAGTATAGACCGTGACGCATGTTTCAAATTTGAAAAATGTTATACCGTTTGAAAGTTGTAGACGCTTTTCAATCAGCATATCAATCAAGACTTTAGATGTAATCCAATTAGAAAATAAATAATAATTATTTATTAAACTAAAAACTTGACAGAATTTATATTGTTGGAAAGTTGAGAATCTCCTTAAGTAGCCCTTTTTGTTTCATCAATTTTGGATAAAAAAGTCGGCAGCTACATGGTCAAAGTCTGGAAATGCAAGGAGATTTCAAAAACACATTTTTTGGGTTGACTTTCTAGGTTTGACATTCCCAAGCCAAAACCCATAGCAATCCCAAGACAAATCTCTAGGTTGCAAATTTATGTTAGAGGTATCGGGTATCAAATACGTATTCGATATCTAATACATATGTATATATATATTATTTCATATATATATATGATATATAATATATAATATAAAATATAATATGTTAATAATATTATAACATATAATATAATATATTATATGTTATAATATATAATATTATTAACATATTATATATTATACTATATATATATATATATATAATATAATATGCTCAAATCTCACACTTAGATATTGTACTATTTTTTCAAGCCTTTTCTTCCACGAAAGCAAAAGACTTCGAAGAAAAATATTTGGGAACTGAGAATTAAATATGGGTGAGAAATGATTTTTTCAACCCTCTTGCATTGGTATGGCTGCAAGGATGGTCATTATATGTTTTGACAACTCAACATTAAAACTCTCTTGATTTAAATATATATTATAATAATTCAAAGCCCCCTACCATTATAAGTTGGCGTCCCCCTCTCCCGAGATCTCTCTCTCTCTCTCTGACACTAAATGTTAAGTCTTACCATATCATGAGGAATGAATGATGGTTGTGCCTCCTCACCTCTTGCATGAGAGGAGTCTCCAGGGTATGCTCCAGTCTCTATCGTAACATTTGGTGCACCACCCATATCATCAACCTCATAGTCTGTTGAGTCCATAGGGTCCTCGATAGACCACTAGATCTATTGTCATCATCATCAATACATGGTTGCACTAGTGATGCAATGTGTGTAACCAAATGGTCGCTCAAAGTGTGAATGGACCTAACAGTCTCTAAGGCAACCTGTACAATAATGTACGGATGCTTCATTGTAGGAGGGGGAGAAATGAGAGGAAGGGGAACACATAGGCCCTATATGACTCAACATGCCCATATTCTATCTTGGGGCTAGCCTCCGCCTACACCCATGAATGGTCTCATACTCCACTAGTTCACATGATGACCCAACACAAACTCAACATATAGTTTTTTAATAAAATAAAATGGGACATCCATATTTTTGTTGGGTAGTTTATCAAAAACCATCCACCAATGATCCTATAAGTTTTCTCGCACAACAACATTCATGCACCATTTCATGGACAACTTTGGTTTTTTAGGATCACATACTCATCCATATAGGGATTCACAAATAGGAAAACCATTTGATCTTTCATGATTCTAAGGGCCTTCACCCCTTATGTGAATGTGATTGTTGTTTTCATTAATGGTTGTCATTGATGTCAATATATCTTACCTATTTGATGAGGTTAAGTTTACAATATTTCAGTAATTCAGGATGTTGAGGATTTTTGTTTGATTAATTTGGTTGGATGCACACTAGATGGCATGCTACGATGATCTATCTTTCACTATGTTTTTCATAGTCTCATTCATGTTTTTATGTGCTAAGATTTATTCTTTTAGGTCCAAACTAATCTAGATATCGGTTGATGTGTCTTAGAGTGATCATTTGCATTGTAACGTATACTTACCTGTTCTTCGGCTCTAAATGTCATGGAGGTCATGTAGCATGTTTATTTGAATGAGGATATTTTGTGTGATCTATGTTGCACTCCTTACCACTATAGGAATGCTCTAGTGTGACCTATTTCAAATGGTGTTATGCAGGGATAACTTTAGTGGTGAATTTCTCATGTCAGCAACATAGGATTTGGCAAATATAATGTGTATATCAGGTTGGCCGTCCTGAAATTTTTAAATATTGGGTCGAATGCCCAGGCCCATGACCCATTGGTTTATGTATTTTAATCCTTTTCTTTCACAATATCGTCAATCGAATCTAATTGTTGGACACTGTAAATTGAAATTTTTTGCGTACAAATTCCAAAGCTTGTCTTAATTGACAACCATAGTCGCCAATATGTGGTCTAAATTCAAGGTTAGCATATGGGTTACATGACATGTGTCTCTATTCTGGAGACTTTCAATGAAACTTTATGTCTTTTAAAACTTTGGCCCGAAATAGATTTGACATGTATCTCTATTCCACAGACTTTTAGGGGAATCTTTGTGTCCTTTAAATCCTTGGCCCAAAATAGAATTCCTGCCATTGATCTGGGATTATCCAATGGCTAAAAAAAATAGGGTTAGTTCCTATCAGCAAATAGAAAATTAACTCATGATACCTTAATAAAATAATAAAAGTCATTTGAGCTTTTGGTGGAGCGCACTAGGGGCATTGCCCCCAAGCCCTCATCGAATAATGATGGTTTCTAGGTGTGTGTGCTTGTCACCATGCTTTTTTTCAATAATGAAAGATTTGCCTATTGGATGATATTAGTTTTGGGTACTGATCATGCTATTGATATTCATGTTTTGTCACTAATGTCAACATATGTTTCTGTGGAGAGAACATACTGGTTACTTGACTGGCAGAAGTGTACGAACACTGTATGGATGCTTCAGAATGATCAAACTTGGTTATATGAAGAAGGATGTGTGTTGACCTTATTCCTAAGGTCGCCTGAATTTATGTTACATATTGTGGATGTTACAGTTGTTTTGGTGAAGATTGGTTTCTGGGCTATAACTGTGATGCTTGACAGAGCAGGTCTCCATGTTTTGGGTATATCTTACTGGTGAAGATATTTCTGGTGAAGTGAGCTTACTGGAGGATTGTAGACATATTTTTGAATAATGGTTTGTAATTGATTGTTGTGTGATTACTGGTGACGTTAGCTATGGCATGTATTCTGAAGGAGACCTATTTTGGTGGTTGACTTCAGACATGTAGCGTGTAATATGAATTGTGAGCGTGTATTGCAGATCTGGAAGCATAATTGATGGATTGTAAATGATGTTTACTTGTTATAGGTACCATGTGTATCTTAGAAATGGGTTATATAATTATTTTTATATTGGAAATCCTTAATTGGCTGATCTAATTAATTATTTGTGTATTAGGAAAGCTTAATTGGCCGACCTAATGAATTATTGTAAAAGGGTATATATGAGTGATCTTTTCTTTTGGAAAGATGTGGTAGTGGAAGAGATTGTAAAGGAAGAGAAGTGAAAGTTGTGAGGCTTGTTTTGCTGATGGATGTAGAGAAGAGTTTGTGATAAGAGTACTTCATTGGAACTGACCAAGCAAAGACAGTTGCTATCAGACAGTTCATTGGATTGTATATTTTCTATATACACTTGTTCGGATTGTGAATCCTTGAGGGTGGCTTTAACCTTATTTGGGCAATGTGCCTGGGTAGTGAGTCTACTATTTTTCATGACTCCTAATAGGGTTTGTCTCCTAATAGGGGTTGTGTACTGTAATGTCATAATAAGCTCCTAACACGGCTAAATCTTTTAACAGGGTTACTATACTCTCAGTACATTATTTGTGGTTTCTGATTCCCACTAGGGTTTTACCTTTAACAGGGTTTCCTCAACAACAAGTATTGTTTTATTGTATTGGCATTTACTGTGTTGTCATTTGCATTGCAGTTTTGGTCTATAAAGTTTAAAGTTTAATATTCTATATCACAACTGATTCACCCCGCTCTCAGTTGTCTTGTGGACTGTTATTCCTAACAATTGGTATTAGAGCTACTGGTCCTTAGAGAGAAAGCTTAACAGCTTGAGGTGATCCTGAATATGTCTTACTACAGGAAGGATAGTCTTAAATTTGATCCTGAAAACTTTGACAGTTGGAAGAACAAGATGAGAACACATTTTCTATGTTTGGGACTTGACTACTGGATGATCACAAAGAAGAATAAGAAGATAACGACTGAGGATGAACTAGATAAGGTTACTTAAGATGAAAAGAAACTATTTTCATGTAATATGGTTGCAAGGGAATCATTGATCAATGCACTTTCTGAAGGTGAATTCATAGAAGTAAAAGACTTGGATTCTACACATGAGATCTGGACAAGATTGGAGGCACTATATGTAGGAGATAAGTTTACAAAATAGACAAAGCTATAGAACTGGAAGATAGAGATGGAATCACGGAAGATGAGAGAAGATGAGAACATTGGGGCATATGGATAGAGAATTACAGAAGTGGTTACTGGCATTAGAAACTCTGGAGGTACTTACAGTGAGGAAGAAGTGATTGCAAAGATACTCAGATCTTTGACACCTGCATATAGAACCAAAGTACAAGCTATAGAGAATATTATACCTTTGACACTGAAATTCCCTAGAGAGATGTTGATTGGAAAGCTAACTACTTTTGAGGCCACAAGATTGGGAGATACTTTACCTAAAGTTGAGTCAGCATTCAAGGCTGCGGTGCATAAGAACAAAAAGACCTTATCAAGAATTGTGAGCACTAGCTATGGTGACCTAAGAGAAGATCTTGGAGAATATGCTGAGGAATAGGAACAAATATAGGAGGAAGACAGAAAGATAGATGAAGTGGTAGCATTGATCGCTAGAAGAGAAAAGAGAGGTAAGGGTAATTTTGAAGGCAAATTACCTTTGAAATGTTTTTCACGTAACAAGATTGGTCATTTTGCATCTAGATATCCTACAAGGGTTCCTAAGTACAAACCTAAGTTTTACAAATTGAAGTATCCTAAAGACAAGGAATGTTATTATGATAGTGAGGATATTTTTGATGATGATGGTGACTATGATGAAATTGGATTTATTGTTATAAAGGATGATGAACCTATACATGAGGAAAAAGCCTTAGTATCTCGTGTTGAAAATAAATCTGAATGGGTTATAGACAATGGTTGTTCACATTATACGATTGGAGATAAAAACAAATTTGCAATTTTGAAAAAATATGATGGTGGCGTTGTTATATTTGGCAACAATACTCCTAAAATTATCATTGGAGTAGGATCTATTTCTCTAGATGGAAAGATAAATATTAACAATGTATTACTTGTTGATGAAATTAAGCATATTTTGTTGAGTGTTGGACAGTTAGTAGACAAAGATTATCAGTTGAAATTCATTAATGAGAAATGCTCTATCTGAGGTAAATCAGGATATTTGATAGCATCTGGTACTAAATCTAGAGGTAATGTATTTGAATTGAATACATCTGAAGCTACTTGTTTTATTGTGAAGGTTGATGACAGTTGGCTATGGCATAAAATATTTTGTCATGTTAACTTTGATAACATTGTGAAGGAAAGTATGACTAATGTTGTGAGAGATCTACCTAAGATCGTAAAGCCATCTAACACTATGTGTAAAGAGTGTGTTATGGGGAAGCAGACCAGAAGAAGTTTTAGAAGAAAATCTTATTCAACAAAAGGGAAGTTTGATCTGGTGTATACAAATCTACGTGGTCCTACAAGAACAAGATTGTATTATGGTCAAAGGTTCAGTGTACTTTCTTTTATGATATGGATTGCATTCTTTGTGCTTTCTATTGTGATGAGGGTTTTATTTCTTAGAGAGAAGTTTGAAACATTTAATGAATTATTGGATGATATCATTTTTGGAGGCAATGATAAGATGAGTAAGAAGTTCTCTAAAGAAATGGAAAATGAATTTGAGATGTCAATGATTGGTGAAATGAAATTTTTTCTTGGTTTGGAAATTAATTAGAGTAAGAATGACATTTTTTAATCTCAGACCAAGTATCTTAAGGAAATCTTAAAGAAGTTTGGAATGGAAAATTGTAAACCTTTTGGAACACCTATGGTGACTGGATAAAAACTGACTTGTAATTATGAGACTCAAAGTGTTGTTCAGACAAAGTATAGATCTATGATTGGTGGTCTATAACATCTAACTCACACTAGACCAGATATTACCATTGTAGTTGGTATTGTGGCAAGGTATGAAGCAGATCTCTAAAGAGACACATCTTGCTACTGTGAAAATAATTTTCAGATACTTGAAAGGAACAACAAAATATGGACTATGGTATGAAAAATTCAGATGATTTTATTTTGCAAGCTTATACTGATGTTGATTGGGTAGGTAATGTGGATGATAGAAAGAGTATAAGTGGTGGTGCATTTTTTCTTGGGAAAAGGTTGGTTTCTTGGTTGAGCAAGAAGCAAAACTATATTGCTCAATATATTGCTAAATCCTGCTAAATCAGAGTATGTTGCTGCTGCAATAAATTGCACACAAGTTGTTTGGATGAAACAAATGTTGAAGGGCATTGGAATAATTTTTGAAGAACCAGTGGTTATCCATTGTAATAACACTAGCATAGTGAATATGTCAAAGATTCTTGTAATGCATTCAAATACTAAATATATTTCTATTAAGTATCATTTCTTGAGGGAGAAGGTAGCAGACAAAGAAATTAAACTGGAATATATTAGCACAAAGGAACATATAGCAGATATATTTACAAAACATTTTCCAAAAGATACTTTTGAGTATCTCAGAAGCATGCTTGGGGTCAGAGCCCCTCCTTGTGATAATTGATTGATGTTGGCATGCATCAGTCCAGTGGATTTCAAAGCTATATCATTTTTTGGACTTGATGTATGGATCTACTCCTCAGGGGGAGTGATCAAAGGAACACTAGAGAACATTTCGGTGATCTTGCACCTAGCTGTTGGACATGAAGATTTTTAAAAGATACAGAAGATTATAGAAGAGTTATGGCACCCTTTGCCATTGCTGCCAAAGGGGGAAGGATTCTATGTGAAAATCCCTACTATTTTGGGGAGATTTATGTTGAGGATATTGAGAAGATTGTATTGAGAGGAGAAAGCATTTTTGAGTTGATGGATTTTCCCATATGTTTCCATCAATGCCAAAGGGGGAGATTGTTGGATGATATCATTTTTGGGTACTAATCATGTTGTTGATATTCATGTTTTGTCACTGATGTCAACATATGTTTCTGTGGAGAGAACAAACTGGTTACTTGACTGGCAGAAGTGTACGGACACTGTACAGATGTTTCAGAATGATCAAAGTTGGTTATATGAAGAAGGATGTGTGTTGACCTTATTCCTAAGGTCACTTGGCTTTATGTTATGTATTATGGATGTTACAATTGTTTTGGTGAAGACTAGTTTCTTGACTGTAACTATGATGCTTGACAGAGCAAGTCTCTGTGTTTCAGGTATATCTTACTAGCAAAGATATTTATGGTGAAGCGAGCTTACTAGAGGACTGTAGACATATTTTGGAATAATTGGTTGTGTTCTATTGTCATGTGATTACTGGTGACGTCAGCTATGGTGTGTATTCTAGAGGAGACCTATTTTGGTGGCCGACTTCAGACATGTAGCGTGTAATATGAATTGTGAGTGTGGATTGCAGATCTAGAAGCATAATTGATGGATTGTAAATGATGTTTACTTGTTATAGGTACCGTGTGTATCTTAGCAAGGGGTTATAAAATTATTTGTATATTGGAAAGCCTTAATTGGCCAAACTAATTAATTATTTGTGTATTAGGAAAGCTTAATTGGTCGACCTAATGAATTATTGTAAAAGGGTATATATGAGTGATCTTTTCTTTTGGAAAGATGTGGTAGTGGAAGAGACTGTAAAGGAAGAGAAGTGAAAGTTGCGAGGCTTGTTTTTCTGCTGGATGTAGAGCAGAGTTTGTGATAAGAGTACTTCATTGAAACTGACCAAGAAAAGACAATTGCTATCAAATAGTTCATTGGAATGTATATTTTATATATACACTTGTTCAGATTGTGAATCCTTGAGGGTGGCTTTAACCTTCTTTGGGCAGTGTGCCTAGGCAGTGAGCCTACTATTTTTCTTGACTCCTAACATGGATTGTCTCCTAATAGGGATCATGTACTATAATATTGTAATAAGCTCCTAACATGGATAAATATTTTAACAGGGATACTATACTCTCAGTACATTATTTGTGGGTGTTAATTCCCATTGGGGTTTTACCTTTAACAAGGTTTCCTCGACAACAAACTTATTGTGTTATTGTGTTGGCATTTACTGTGTTATCATTTGCATTGCAGTTTTGGTTTATAAATTTTAAAGTTTAATATTCTATATCACAACTATTTCACTCCCCCCCCTCTCAGTTGTCTTGTGGACTGTTATTCCTAACATCGCCAATATTTTATAGAATTTTCATATAATTGAAAAAAAATCGCAAGTCCAACTAATATTTTTTCCTGTCAAATTTAAAAATTTTGCCAACAATATTAATTTTTCCCCCCAAAATAATGTAGGATTTTCCAAGATTTTACACCTTTTCCCAGGACAGGGTTTCTTAAAGTTATCCTTGGTGTTAGGTCAACTTAGATGTTCTATGATGCCATGAATCGGTATATATAGAAGATGATCTCATTTGATAAAGACATACAATATGTAAGCTTGCAAAGAAGGATTATAACTCAGAAAACATTATTCTTTGTGTGAGTGTGTTTTATCAGAGGCAACAATCAGTTGTGTTTATTGTTTTTAGTGGTGGATTTATTGTTATCAACATCATATTAGTAGTTAACCAATTTTTGTAGGTAGTGAGCCTCTTGTATTTATAGTTAGTCATTTTTCTATATGGTTGTGATAGCCCGGGTAGTGAGCCTCTCTTATAGTGAGCATTATGGTAGTGAGCCCTTTGTACAAATCACCTTAATTGATGTCACCTTAAATAGTGTTTTATACTTGAGAATAGTTCTCCGTGGTTTTTCCCACCTTGGATTTCCACATAAAAATTTGGTGTTATTTGTGCATGGTGTTATTCTGTATTTTTCATGTTTACATATATTTTAATTATTTGAATGATTTATCAGTATTACCAATTGAAGTTAGATTAAGGGAAATTTTTTTTGAATAACTGATTCATCCCCCCTCTTAGTTACTTGGCATGTTTAACAACCTCGTCATAATCCAGCCCATCATTAAACTGGGCATGCATGGAATCTCACCATCAAAGTGCAGCATTATTTTGCATGGTGAGGGTCTCTATATTCTCTATTATAGAATCCAATGTAATAAATATTGGACCTAATCTAGGGATCCTATTATACACATTTCTGATACCCCTCAATCAATTCAAATTATCGATTAGAAGGTCATATATACGCTGAGAGTTTATAATTGGAGGATTTTGTGCCTGTGGGTTTGCGGGATGTGACTTTTTAGGCTATGGGTTTTTGAGGGTGGGTTTCTAAGATTAATATTATCAGTAGTATCTGCCATACCTAATTAAGTTGAAAATTCATATAATTAACATGAAGTTTAAACAATAGAAACAATTTCAAATTTAAAAAACCTAGTTTAAAACAAAAAAAACATGAACTCAAAAATCCAAATAACTGCACAAAATGGATAAAAATGCAATAAAACTCATACCTAGTGGTGGGTTTGTGAAAATATCATTGTATTTTGATTGGATATCGGATTCTTATCTGATATCGGATCCAAAGTCGACATTTTTTACGCATAGCTATGGGTAATAATGACCCATGACTGTTGCTATGGATTCTATATCCACAGGTATCCGATATCAGATATGGATATGATATCTAATCTGTATCTGATATTGAATACCTAAACAAAAGATTTTTCAATAGTGGCAACCCCACATAGGGGCCTCTGCTATATATTATATTATATTATATATATATAATTGATTTAGTATAATATATAATATGTAATATATTATATATTTTGTATAATATATAATATATTATATATTATATATTATATATATTGTATAATATATAATATATATATATATATATTATAATATCATATATCATATATTATATATTATATATTAAAATATATGATATATGATATAAAATATAAAATATATGATATATAATATATAATATATTATACTATAATATATAATAATATATAATAATATCCTTTTTTTTATTAATTCATTTGTATTTGATACTGGATACATATCCAATATCAGATACGTATTAGGTATCAGATACCTATCTGATGTGAGATTTTCTTAGGTGTTTACTTTGCCCAGGTATACTGACACCCAAGCCTACTAAAACATCAACACAAAATTTTCACATTTTTGGGATAATGTAAAACACATTCTTTTTCACATCACTTTTTGCCCCCCCATGATCCTGCTCATACCCTACAAAAACATTTGGAAGTGGAAGTCACTAATTTGATGATAAATTTCATAAAACTTAATCAAAATTAACCAAACCAATTGGAAATAAATGATAACTCAATCCTCTATCACACTCAATCATGTGCAGATCATGAAAAGGTTGCACAAATCGTACAAAGTAATAAAAATAGTAAAAATTGTGATAAAATTCAAAAAAATGTTTTTTCATTCATCCAAGATCTCCAATACAACATGGGGTCAAGTTTTCAAGGTGTATTTATGTATTTCCAATAAGTTTTACAACTTAAAAATAATCTAAACTAATGTTAACAACTTTTCAAAAAGTTGCATTATATTGTGAAAAAGTTGCATGGCAACTTCACAATATTTTGACAACATTTGCAATTTTTAACCAACTGACCCCAAACTTTCACAAATAGGTCCAAATGGACAATAATGGTAAAAAATGACCTTATTAACATGACATAACACAAAAATAAACAAAAATCCAAATTTTTCCTCTTGTAGGCATCAATCCTGAGGGTGCTCCTTCAAATCTTAGTTCCATATGAGAAGGGATCTGCAAATTTGTCAATGTTTTCTATCTTAGACTCCTGCAACCTGCAAGCCTGATATGTAGAATCTCACTTTTCTTGAAAACATTCAAATACATGTTTCATTTTAGCCTTAGGTCTTCCACTTCTTAGCAACTTGTCCTTCAATTGACATTTTGCACTCATGGCTTTCCCTAGATCTTTTCTCTTCTTTTTGCACCGTCTCTTACTTAGCATCTTCTCAACTTCAAGGTTCCAAAACTCTATTTCATGTTCATATATCTTATTAGCACTATCCATGTCTTCATCTTCATCACTCGAATGCAATTTGGCAGCATATTCATCATCCATAAAATCAAAAATACAACCATGACCTCTATTGGTTTTGTAATATCATCTTCATTATATTGTGCATAACAATCTGCATACTCTGTATTCACTTGTCATTTTCTTTGTATCATTTTCCATCTTTATTTTCATCATCTACACCTATAAACACATACTCATAAAAAATTTTAGAAATAACATTTTGAGTCACAATGGACTTGTTTTCTTCAAAGTTTTCCTCTCCCTCATATGGCCTAGGCTCTTCCATCATCAACAAAGAATCTCCAAGGTATGGTTATGTTGTCCCGTCTTTCCTTCTTCTCCTCTA
The DNA here is from genome assembly GCA_018584345.1 of Thuja plicata. NCBI lineage: Eukaryota > Viridiplantae > Streptophyta > Pinopsida > Cupressales > Cupressaceae > Thuja > Thuja plicata. The sequence continues at coordinate 1,317,352 of MU223971.1, read as the reverse complement.
AATGATCTTCTTGATGGGCAAATTCACCTTTTTTCTTATTGGCCAATGCCAATAATTTTCTCGGTTTGCATTCTCAAGAGTACACTAGTGCATCTCAAGACTCATTATTTCTTGATTTTTTTAAAAAAATTGTTGAAAGTTGTGCCTCAACTTTGTTATCTCTTGTTCAAAGTTTATTTTTTTTTCCTTCTCATTTTTCTTCTTAATCTCATTTTTCTCTCTTCTCACTACTTGTTTCTTGCTTGGCAACTCCTTACTTTTCAAGTCTCCATAGAATATTATCCTCAACACTTCCATTATCCTTATGAAAGAAAGTATTTTTCACTTTGCTTCTTCTCAATTATTCTTCTTTTCTTCGTGATAACTCACCTCATGCCCCTTTCTTTTTCCTTGGCCTAGTCTTTTAGTATCTAGGTTCTTCCTTTGACCTAAAAAAAATAATACACAAACTCCCAAAATTTCCATACCTATATATTTGGGCTTTGATACCACTTGATGCATATTATGGTAGAAATGTTGTGAATGTTTCAAACAATGAATTGGAAGCACCTAGAAGTCATCACACGATGGACTTCCTTCACAAGTCACCCTTTTTCCTTGTAGCCCTTCAATTAGGCATGTTGCTCCATAACTTCTAGAGAAGTTTGGATAACCAAAATGTAAGAATATTTTCAGATACCCTTTTGGCTCTCACACTATATATCTCAAAATTAGATAGGGTTACTTTTTAGTGTATGGACCAAATTTTGATTGTCCCATTTGGAATTAGGCCTAATTTGGCATGTAAGCTTATGTGCAACTTGGGTTTGGTTTCCCAATGATTCGAAAAGAGTTTTCAAGAATTGTCTTGGCCTATGCAGGTTTCATACACTCCCTTACATGTGTAACACCCCAAAATTGGCGTCTTGCAACCCTAACCAATTTTGTTGCATTTGTCGTTCTTCTAAAATCATCAAAGTCCTATTGTACTAGGCAAATTCTGAGTTTTCATTGACTCTACTCGACCTGAGTGTCAAATGCAGAAAATCCTAAATCTGTATTAATCATATATCACATTTAATTCCTAAATATCTATTTGGCTAAACAAACCCTATGATCGAATTAATTTAATTAATAAAGTCCTAGCACTTTAATTAAATTAAATTCACCCTCTTTAGCTGAGACACGTGAAAAGGAATTAAATAATATTTAATTATTAAATAAATATCCTCTTTTTAAATATTTGAATTTAATATTCAGATAATTGAGAAAAATCAATTATGAGGTCATATTTATTTAATTAATTGGATATTCTCTCAAAAATCTTATTTCTATTCAGAAATAGAAACTGTGAATTAATTGTG
>MU223971.1:1291614-1308799 GCA_018584345.1 Thuja plicata | reverse complement strand
AGAAGACAACAGGTCGAATCACGCAGACAGGCAGGATGAATAACTCATATTCAGTCTTGGCTGTACCTGGTGAAGAAGGACTATGTTGAAGTGTGTGGTTGATTTAGAAGGCCAAAATTAACTCATAAAACATGTCTCAAAATATCCCCAAACCACCCTTGTTTGGTAAAATGCAAATTAGGACTCTTCTCATCAATGGTTTTTAGTATGATACATGAGGATATCAAACATAGGTCATCATTTTCACATGTGCCAACCTTCTTCCCTATTCCTACAACTTTGGAAAATTGAAGAGAATATTTTTATATACCATTCCACCAATTTTTAGGATTTTTCACCATTCGAATGGAGACACACATTTTTAAATTTCACCAGTTATCCTTCTTATGGTTTAGACTAGTTTTCACTAAAACAATGATAAATCACTTGAAACTTAATGAAATGACACCAAACCAATTGAATATGAAAGTTTATTCAGTCCTCCATCAATAAGAATTAGTTTTAGATCATTTGGTGATCATATAGATCTGTACAAAATGTTGCAACAAGACTATTACAAAACAATATGAAAGTGGTAGTCACTAATTTGAGCATAACTTTCATAAAACTTAATAAAAATCAACCAAACAAATTGAAAATGAAATATAACTCAAAAATATATCAGAATAAATCATGTGAAGATCACAAAAAGGTGATACAGATTGTACAAAGTAAGGAAAATACTCAAAAACATGATAAAACTCAGAAATTTTACTTGTTCATCCATCCAAGATCTCCAATACATGTTATCCAACCCATGGGGTAAAGTTTTCAAGGTGTATATATGTGTTTCCAATAAGTTTTAAAACTAACAAGTAATCCAAACTAATGTTTAACAACTTTTGAAAAAGTTGTATGACAACTTGACAACATTTGCAATTTTTAACCAATTGACCCCAAACTTCCACAAATAGCTCCAAATGGAAAATAATGGTAAAAATGACCTTATTAACATGACAAAACAAAAAACAAAAAAAATCCAAAATTTTCCTCTTGTAGGCATCAGGTCATAAGTGTGCTCCTACACTAACCTGGGATTGAGGTTATGGTGCAGGAGCACCTAGAGGTTGGTCCTATCCAACTAAATTTTTTTGGCTTAGAAAGACTACTCTAGGCTTGTGTTAGTTTTAGAATGTTGTAGTGTGAGTTTTTTTAGTTTTTGATATGATATGTTTTGTAGTGGAAATGTTATGTTTAATAGGCCTGATGTTGGGCTTATAAGCTAAATAGGGAAAAGTTGAGAAATGACACCTAAAGTGCATAAATTGATCTATTTTAATTATGATTAGGCTTAGAGGTGATTTTGAGGTGAACTGGAACCCATAATGTTGGGTTAGAACAATGTAATTGTGAAATGTCAAAATATGTAAAAAGTTGTCGAGCAACTGTTGCAACTTTGGAAAGTTGCTCGACAACATTTGGGAAAAAGTTGCAAATTGCCCAAAGGCAGTTATGGGTCAGTTTGAGAAGTTTTCATAGGTAAATGGGACCTATTTAAGAACTTTTTGATGATCATATTTTTCCATTAGTATATAAGGGAAAATATTTTTGAACCATTAGTAACATCAACACTGAAAGATAGGTTTATAGTGCATCCTGACATAGCAGCTAACAGAGGTCACTGAAAATGTTAAGTACGAGGGAAATCGATAGAAAAATTCACAAAGGAACCCAATAACAAAGGTTATAATGTAAACCAATGACACAACCTGCAGAGTAACCTGACAGAGCAGTCAAAAGTGTAAACCGACAGAGCAGACAATAGAGGAACCCGACAGATAGTCTACAGAGCAACCCAAGAGGAAAGACTATAGAGCAACCCGAGCACCAGTCTATTGAGAGACACATTTATTCTGAGAAATGTGGATCTGAGTTACACGTCAGACAAAACACTTAATTTTTATATTTAGCTTTAAAGCTTAGCTTTAAATCCATTTCTTGAGGGACAAGTAAAGTAATTTTAATTGTTTTAATCAGTCTAACTGATTGAAAACATGCAAACTAGGAGATCAAGGTCAAGTTGTAAACCTTTGATCATAGAGTTATCATTGTAATGCGTGAAACTTATTTAGGTCAAATTCATTGTATAAATAGATGTGAAATCAATCAGAACAAGAGGATGTGATGATGATTGTAGCTGAGGAACACATATAAGGACCAAAGATAGAGTTGTATGTAGAAGAACAACAAAATATGGAATCAGTTATAAATAACAAGATTCAAGGCTACCGAGAAGAACATATGTATTAATCAGTCACTATAGGTGATACATTATATTGTGAACTTTAAAGAATCTGTACTCAACAATTCTAGATTGCATATACTCAGGTCAATAAGTATTTTTGACTACATTCTAACAAGTGTAGCAAATAGAATAAATCCTTTGAGAGGGTGGATTTAACAATCCTTTTGCAAATATCTTAACTGAGTGCACACTAAACAATGTTGCTAAAACTCTTAATAGAGTAGACCTTAACCAGTCTAAACATCTTACTCCTAACAGGGTAAGATCATCATAAGTGATCAAACTTGTAAGCCTTAACTGACCCCTTCCATTTTGCAGATAGTGAAGTTTTATGGGTTTCATCCCCACTACAGTTTTTACCTTCTAACAGGGGTTTTCTGTGTTACCAAATCTTGTGTCATGTGTCATTACATTTCATGAATGTTTCTATGAATGTTAACATGCAAATTAAGTTTATGATTTGATATAACATACACAAAGATAGAATAGCACATATGGTCGGTAATGCAAGGAATTGATTACTAAAGGATTAAGGTTAATTGATAAAAATTTTAAGGGTACTGATTCACCCCTCCCCTCTCAATACACACCATTCCATTATTCCAACAATTGGTATCAGAGCTAGAGATCTTATTTGGAAAATTTTAAATACTTAAGAGAAAAGATCATACAATGGAAAGGTATAAGCTAGACAAGAGTATTGAGAATCATAAGTTGGAGATATAGATCTTTTATGAGCAATACAAAGAAGCTAGAATCAATATGAGAGAGCTACTAGATGAAAGAAAGGATATGGCATCTCACTGTAATGAAATAGAATATCATGAAGAAGAGATACCTGATTTGTTTGAGTCAACAGGATCTACATCTAGCAATACATCAGACACATCTGAAGGAAGCATCACAAGTTTGAATGAAATCAACCAACATCTGGCTGGACAAGTGAAATCACTGCAAATCAGTCAAGAGACACAGATGGTGAGAATGATTGATGTTATGAATGATGCTAGACAAGATGAATAAGAAAGAACACTATCTATTGATGACAGGAGGAAGATCATTGAAAAGCTACAAGAAAGAGAATTAGAGATACAAATACTTACTAAACATCATCAGGAGATCACCAAACAGATAGTTCTTATGAGTTAGGAAGAAAACCGACTGAACATAGAACTCAATGGAAAATTGGAAGCTATTGGTGAGCTAAGAGAATAAAATGAAAAAATGAAGCATGAAGTAAGAATTCAGACATAACACAATGATATGATCAAGAGAGCTAAAGAGAGCACAAAAAGAATGGATGATTTTCTGGATGGACAAAGAAGAGTCAACAACAATACCAGTCTAGGGTATACTGAGCATGGAGAATCATCATACCAAGATGATCCAAAATATGTCTACACAAATCCAAGACCAAGAAAGTAGACATGCAATTACTGTGGAAAACCAGGCCACACATCAAATGTTTGTAGGAGAAAAGCTAAAGGTATTCCAAAATCCACATCCACATTCATAGGAAATTGTTATAACTGTAACAAGAAGGGACACAAAGCACATGAATGCAGATCTAAGGTGAAACAACCAAAGAAGGAAACCTACATGGAAAAATATTTTCCTATTTGCAAAATGCATGGGCACACATCTCTTGAATGCAGGAAGAAGAAAAGAAAAGCATGGAATCCTAAAGAACAAGAAACTTCTTATCAACTGAGAAGAGTCGGTAAGTCATATGTTTGGGATTACAACACATGGGGAAATTGTACAACATGTGGTAGATATGGTCACATAGCTGCAAACTGCATGAGAAAATGGATAAGAAGGTCTAGAAGCTGGACTAACCCCGGAATGGCATTCTTACACTATCATAGGATCAGTCATCTAAGAAAGGATCGCAGAGACCGAGTGACAGAGGCAAGCACTTTTGCCAATGGAAATGCCATTGAAGAAATTAGGAAGATGAGAAACAAAATGTGGAGGAAAGCTACAAACACTGATGATGTTGGACCAAGCAATGCAATTGGTGAGACCTTATCCAATGGATCTGGTGACATCACTACCCCCGCCTAAGCAGAATAAGTAAGTATGGAACTACTCTATACCAAGTTATATTTTACATCAGTTCTATTATACATTAATAAAATGCCAAACCAACATGAATAAAGATGCAATATGGTATTACTTGTTATGATTTTATGAATACAATCTCATCGGTCAATACATACCGAGAATTTTTACTGTACATATGAAATCCAAGTTAACAATGTAAACCGAGACTCATAGGTAATCATGTAAAATACATTGAAGTCTTTGCCACTTATCGAGCACCATCGGTAAACATGTGAAAGCTCAAGTGAGTTGTCACTTACCCTGAGCCAGAAGTTTGTGTGATACCCGAGTGACTTCATCTTCAAACACTAAGAAGTGGGTAGAGCATTAAATGCACCACTTAGGGCATCATCTTTAAAAAGGAGACATAATAGCTCATTCACTCACCATTCGATTAAGAGTGAAGAAGCGGAGCAAAAAGAAGAGCATAGAGTGAAGAACAATGACTAGATTGTAGAATGACTCAAAATCAAATTCATGACATTTAGACAGATCAACCGCAACTATAGCAGATCAAGTGAGTATCTAAGACTCATCAAGATGACAGTTATTTATGGGAAAAGCCCTAATTTTTTAGAAACCATGGCAACCACATCTTGCATTTCCAAGATCAAGAATGTCGAGGATAAAAATGTTAATGTAATCAAGAAAACTACTTGTGAAGAACCTAAATACAAGTTCTGTCCAGAGGTTGCTTCACAACCCGACAATGCTGGAGCATTTTCAGGCATACCACCTAGGATTTTGCTGATTGAGGATGTCCGATCGTATATCCACTACAAATTTGTAGAAATCAGAGATTTGGAAGTTGAGCAAGCTTACAAGAATCTTTGCACAAATGAAATCATCAAGGATGAACTTAAACATATAGCGGTGAAATGGCTAACAAATTCCCTAATATTCACAAAGGAGTTTAAAACCGAGTGGATCCAAATAGTGCTGAGTAGAGTGCATTACCAAAATATGTGGTTGGATGAGCCAAAATAGATCACTAGGGATGTGATACACACAGTAACTAGTTATCCAGTAACCAACAAGGCAAAGGAATTCAAACACCCTCCTCGCCCCAAGATTGAGAAGATGACAGGTGCAGAATGGGATGATAGATTAGGATTGAACATAAACTCCATCAAAGATCCAAAACTAAAATTTGGTGCATGTGTGCTGGGATACAAGATATTCCAAGCCAGTAGAATGAATAGCATTGCATGTGGAGTAGTTGACACTGCCCATAAGATTGTGAAGAAGGGTCTACAATTGGATCTATTCGAGCTTCTATTGAAGAAGGTAGAGGAGAACATGAGGAAAATCAAGTCTGCTAAGTCCAATTCATGTAAGTTTGGATCACTTCTATTGTGTACATTTTTCTATTTCCAGAACTTATTTCAATCTGTCAGTAATGTCAATTGGGACACTACCCAACCAGTGACAATTCAAATTAGTGAATTCATAAAGTCACTAGGTGATAACTTTACATCAGTCATGGATGAATATTTCACTAGATTTAAGGATAGAATGCAAAAAAGGTTGAGGATACCAGAATAAATGGTAGAAAAATGTAAAGTGGATATTTGTTTTATGGTGGATACTGATACCACCTTGATCAAACCATTTGTAGCAAGGACAACATGGTTAGCACCACTTGACTATGAGATCAACATAGATCAAGCCACCAATGCTATTAAAGCATTATTAAATGAACCATTAGATAAATCATTACCAAGGTTTGGAACCTATGGAGAGGATAAGGCTAGAATACAAACCGGCCTAGTAGTGAAGAAAATTTATAGAAAGAAGGATAAAATGGTAAAGACACTTAAGAAGAAGTTTTCGGTAAATGATGAGACAAAACAACAACAAGACACTAAGGGACAGTCCCCCATTGATGAAGATGAACAAGTGAGTGACTTTGAATAAAAAGAGTCTGATGCACCACCCCCAAAGAAGCCAAGAACTACTACTCCATCTAGGACAAGGAGTCAGACAACTAAAGATGAAAGTTCATCACTAGTTAAGAAAGGACAAGTGAGGACTTGTAAGAGGAAGCCTCAAACCGGGCAAACTTTAGAACCAAAGAGGAGAAAAAGACTAATATAAATCAAGGAAGATATAGAAGACACTAAACAAGATGAACAACCTATAAAGAACAAACTTCCTACCATAATTGATGAGGTTGCTTCATCAATCATCAAGTTAGGTTAGGTAGAATATCTAATCCTAAGGTTAGAAAATGGATAAATATGAATACCGAGGATCAGAATAAGATAGAAGAGGGCATGATAAAGACAATGTGTATTTTCAAATATATACCTATACAGTTTGAAAATATGATGCCACAAGAACTTCTAGACAGGTTATCAGCAAGGTGGACATTCACATTAAATTCTGAAAAACAAATAAGGGAAAGATTCGTAGTTTCAATAATGCCACCCGAGTCCAAAATGGAAGAAATTGATGAAATGATGAAGTTACATTCAAAGAAGTTCTCAGGAAAATTGAGAGCCTACAAGGTACTATAGGGAAGCCTAATTGAGCTTGACAAAGAAAGTGAAGATGCTTGGAGAAAAATAACCAATGTGCCTAAAGAGGACACAAGCCCCGAGAGAGTATTAGCACTCACTGACAAGCCTCACAATGAAGAGAATCAAGCAACACCGAGCCCCAAGCACATTATTATAAATGATGCTGAGGATGAAAATCAAGTTGAATTGAACACCGAAGCTAGTAAATCAATGGATGACCTTTCTTAGATTTCACAGTCATTACAGGACACAACATATGTCACAAAACAAGATGTGACAATAATAGATATCACCGAAGATCCTGCCAAAGAATTAAAGGCAGGTGAAGATATCATTATTACCTTCAAACAATCCAAGGAACATGACACAAACATGGATACTGCACACATTAATATAGTGGGCCAAATGCCATTATTAATACAAGCTATCAATATCATCTCAAAAAAGGAGAAGTGACCCAAGCATGATGCAAGCATACTCGAGGATAAGGGTGAAGAGGGATAGAAAAACACAACTGAAAAAAAAAAAGAAATAGATAAAGTGTAGAAAGATAGAGGTGAAGAAGACAATCAAGGTGATGCCACTCCCAAGGATATCGAAGGAGAAGTTGCAAATAAATCCAAGGTTGATGTGGAGACGTCCACACCCAACCGATAGGTAAATATCGAGAAATAGGTAAAATGCACAACACCTCCAAAGCATTCATCAAGAACATCAAACCAAGAAAAGGAACTTGCTATGGTACTGCGTACATGTTCCTCCACTACACTTTCAAAGAAGAAGAAGAAAAAGAATAAAAATCTAGTTTCATTGGATGAGATCATTCAAATACCAGACTGTGATCCAAGGACATTGGATCCAGAGTCACTTACAAAGTATGTGGAACTTTGTAAAAGGAAAGCTATCTAAGATAAGCTTAAAAAGGAGACAAAGGAAATATAGGTACTAGAAACCACAAATGACATACTACTACAGATTGTACCTGATACTGACATTGATCAAGATGCTTGTATAATTGATCAATTAGCAGTTCTTACAAATGTCATTACATCACAGAATGTGGATGTAGAGAAGGAAATAGAAGAACGTGAAGAACAAAAGTATCAATACAAATTGATAGATAAAATTAGCCAAGAAGTGGCCGAGAACAAGGTAAAGCTATCTGAACTAGTCAATGCATTGGAACTAATCATTTTAGAAGCTATAACCTTAGTTCAGAAGTTATGCGCAACAGAGAAATTCACTGAGGAGAATAGTGAGAAGATTGCACAGATAGATGCAGATCTAAATGCTAGTGCACAAGGTCTTGTTGACTGTTGTTTTGACACAAGCTAATTTTCTAGGATCTCAAGATTCAATTTCCTCTCTTGAAAGAATAACGAAGCTATTCCCAAGGTTCTCCGGGGTCGGGTCACAACCTGCTTGGTTACTCAATTGAAGATAAATGTGATTGTTCATGAGGAGGCCTTTACTAGTACATTTAAGACATCAAACTGCAAAACACTTTAGTTCTTTTTTGGTATTTTCCATTTTAAAATATGGGTGTTGTAAGTAAAATGCAATTTTGTATTTAAAAGATGTTGATTTTCAGAATTTAAAGAGAGTAAAGTAGTGATAAATGAAGAAAATTACAAAAATGAAATCCTACGGACATAAACTATTGTGAATCCTTCCTTATGAATTGAATGATGAAGAGATTCAGAAAAAACCCATGAAGCATAAATCAAACCAAGTCACAATTCAATACCCCACAAATGAAAGTCTTTGGAGACAAGATGAATTCACTTGTGCAAGATATTCAAACTCTATCAATTCGTGAATCCACCAAGGTGTACACACCCATGAGATGGATTTATCATAAATCCCAAAGATGATCTCTTCCACGCTTTCGTCATATAAAGGTAAATAAACAACAATAAACTCTAACTAAAAGAAATGTGAATCTGAAGCACAATAAACAAGAGGCTCTTTGAAAATAATGAATAATGCAAGCATACATCCAATAATTTTGTATAGGTAGCAGCAATTCACACACCACGAATGAAGCACCAAATGTAGATTTTTATTGTATTAAGAATTCGACCCTTTACATTGATTTGTGATTATAATATATAGGGTTTTGACCCACAACTCTAAATTTCAAAATTAGGGCATCAGAGAGTCTAAATTAATAAACATAAACTAAAACTAGAACTTTGTTCAAGGGAAACTACTACTAACTGATACTAGAAAGCTTGCATGGATTCCTAAATCCATTTACAATTAGCTTTCCCATGCAAGAAGGGTCAAACTCGCCAAGAAGAGAAAGAGAAGAGGGTGAGTTTCTTCTGAGAACTTGGAGTTCTTCTTGGAATATTCATCTAGAGGCTCTTCTTGCAGTGGGAACTGATAGGGGACCCTTAGTCCCTCCAAAAAAAACTCAAGTTAACCATCAATCTGACCTGGAGTTCAACTGGTGTGCCAAAGATGTGATCTCACTAAAAACACCCAGATTTTTGGACCCCGACCTCAACTCTGAAACTTTTAATGCCCCAACAACTTCCTAAGTGTTTTAAACCCAAACTTTGGAGTAGTCAGACATTTCAGATTTGTCACAGGCTGAAAGGTAAACCTATGGATGGGCTTCCTTGAGCCTGTGCACTATCTCTTGGACCTAATCATAGTTGATATCTTTCCTTTCCACCCTGGTGACCCTTCGTTCTTGCTTCTCTTTGAAGATAGTTAATCCAGAAGTGAAGAACTTGATCTCCTCTTCATGTTCAGACATCCTCTGCATTTCTTCTTTTAAATAGAAAAGTTGTTGTAAGGCTTCCTTGGTACTAATACCTACCAGAATGTCCCTGAATTTCTGAATTACCTCCTTCGATGGACGTAGGGCATGTTTTTCTTTGTCCCTATTCAAGTTGAGGTTGATCCCTGTGAAAAAGGCCTCCATTTCCTCTATCCATTTTATGACTTCCTCACATTTTCTACTGTGAAAGTCTGGTGCTTCTTATAGACCTTGATTGCCTTGGCTATCTGTTTGGTCCATGCCTTAAAGTTGTACAATTCCTTGCCCTCATATATCTTTACCAGAATCATGAAACATTGTTTCTAAATCACTTACAAGTCTTAGAGGGCGGCGTGCCATTTACTTATCTCAGAATCCAAACCACCATCATTTTCTACCAGATCAATCAACAAATTAGCCTCAACCAAGATACTCCCGTATGGCCTGATTACCAATGTGATAGCCTTCTCTCCAAATTGCTCAAAGTCATTCTTCCAATCTGCACTTGCTTGGATGAAGGAAGGAGTTAGGCCTACCGGTAAATCTAGTGTAGCCCTTTTGTCCAACATGGCCTGTATTGAAGCCTACGGGCAGTTTGGGTTGATGGGACCTACTACCTTATGAATATACCTTTTCAAAGATTCATTTTTTTTTTCAATGATTTTATAATTTCCACATCCTTACTCATGTACCCTAGAGCATACTTAATCCCTAAGGCTTCCAATGTCTTTCTCCCTTCTCTAGTGGGTTCTCCCAAGTCCACCTCCTTGAATGTGTAATCCTCTGAAGCAACTAATGTTTGAGGAGTGTTGGTAGGAGGGATTGCTATCTGTGCCTTCCTATGACCCTTAGTGTCTTGGGTGACATATGATATTATCCTTGCCGGCACATTGATTATTGTTTGGTGGAAGGATTTTCCTACAGATGTCATACTCGTCTCTTCCCCTTCTATCTCATCTGTGTAAGTTCTCCTTTTGAGCTGGATTTCTTTGGTAAACAAGGTAGGTTTACCAGATGCAGTCATAGGCTCATATGGGGGAACATGGAGGATAGAGTTTAAGCCTTGAGATCCCGGGGTTACTCCTTCCTCTGATTCCTTTTCTTGCACCTTTTCTTGTTCATCCCCTTCTTCATCGATTCTTCCCCCTTGTATTTCTTCTTCTCCCTTTTCTTCCTCTGCCTTATCTTCTTCAGTTACTTTCTCTTCTACCTCTTTGTTCTGGCCTTCATCCTATGAGGAGTTGATTAACACTTCTGAACTGAGACTAATCATGGCCTCCATCATGGTTTTTAATGGTCATGTATCTTCTATACTTACTACCCCTTGGGAAGTCACGGTGGAGCAAGGCAAAGAGACTGATGTTGGTGGAGTAGGTGTTGGAAGTACTGGAGTGGGAGATGGAAGAGAGAAAATAGAAGGGGGTGGAGGTGGTGTTTGACTCAAGACCAATGGTGGTGGAATAGGAATTGGAGGTGGGAGAGAAGTTGGTGGAGTAGGGATGTGAGGTGGTGGAGTAGAAACAAAACTTTCTCCTGCAATCTTTCCTGTTGCTATTTTTGGAGCTACCCTACTATCTTGGGTCTCAGGCCCCTGAGCGGAATTGGAGCTTACCTCTGTGGTAGACACATTTACTAAGGGATTGGGGAACTAGATTGGGGGTGGAGTGAGGGTCACCTAGGGCTGAATGAGTGATGGAGCTCCGATGTCGTATCCTGATATATCTTGCCCGTGATCCAAATAAACCTCAAGTCCTTCAAAGTCAGACATCGAGAATTCATCAGATCCTAAGGCATCCAAAGGATTGTCCTCCTCTTGAGGATCTTCTTTATGTTTCCTAGTAGCTTCCATTTCTTTTCTTTTATGTAGTCTTGTCCTTTTGACCAGAGGTACTTCCTCTTCTACTTCTTTGAGCTCTTCCTTTACGGTTTCCAGTCGTGGAGATTCAAAAGTTTTCTTCCTTTTATATGTTTTCTTCCCCTTCTGAATGGTTGGAGGAGATTGGCCAGAGGTTGATGGGCCTTCATTTGATGGGGGTTGTGATGACCCTACTAGAGGATCTATCTATCCTATCATCCTTGTATTTTTATGCCTTTAATTATAACCAAATTCTACTGGACACTCATGGCAATATACCATCCTTGGCTTTTGAGGCGGTGCCTCTTTATACTTTGGGATGGTAGATTTTTCCCCTCACCATTTATCTACTTTCTTTGGTTTCTCCATCAACATTTTCATAGGTATTGGGCTCATCTTGTAGGGCCTCTTAATCCATTCCTCTATTTTTCTCATCACATGCCTTGCCCAAAAATCAATATCGTCATTTTCACCCTTATCAATGTCTGCGTTCATGATGGGCCTGTCATATATCTTGTCATCTATATAAATGGCCTCCAAGACCTCATCTAAATCATACTCCCAAACTTTTGAAGGAATAGGAGTCTTTATGACTTCCTTTTCCAAGGTAAGAGTCATTCTACAATAATCCCAGATTCTGACCTCATGATCATCTACACAGTTTATCCAGTGATCCTCTAAGTATGGTTCGTGAATGTAGAACTTGCAAATAATGTGGTTGTAAGTGCCTATAGGGTCAAAATGAGTCCACACTGTCTTGTAAATTTGTAGGGCATAGTCATTCTAGTTAAAGGGTAAATATTTAGAAACCTTCATATCCTATAGGGTACATGGTCCTAGTGAGATGGGAAAATCCCAACAGTGCTTCTTCTTGTGATTTATGTGTTCATATGCATCTACGAGTTGCTTGGCCATCTCCAAAATGATTATCCAGTCAGATGGATACCTGGGAAACTTCTTTGGTTTCAAAGTTGATCCTGCTATCTGAATGTAAGTGAATGTTCTAAATTTTATTTAATAGGCCCCTATGGCCGTTATCTTAGCAGCTACCTCCTCTGATATTCTTTATGCAAAATCACCCTTAATGGATCAGATGACCGCGAATATGAAGGCATCATTGACTATCCTATTATCGGGGCAATATTTTTGCATGTTTTCTCTCCTCATAAATTGTGGGTACCCAACATGGGGCCAAACATTTGGATCATTTATGTTTCCCCTATTGGTAAGACCTGGGCAGTTTTCCCGTGCTTCCAGTAGGTAGACTATGTAAGTGCTCATATAGAATTTGGGGTTATGTTTCACCTTAGTTAGTTGCTCATCCAAACTATCACTATTGATGGAGCCCTAGTTGAACCTTGCTTTGTGACCTCTGATCCTTTCTATCAGTAAGATCATCCATTGTTCAAGTTGGATGGACTGAGATAGCCATAAACCTAACTTATCAATGTTAAAGTCGCATGGATGTTGTCTTTTAAGTACCCCCGTCGGAGGTCTATCTTGTCTAGCTTGTTTTTAGGAAGAGTTTGCTTAAGGTACTCTTTATTTACAATCTCATATGCTTCCTTTTCTTTGTTACTGAACCACTGGAGCCCCTTTCCAATGTAGAAGTTGTAGAACTCATCAATACCTTTGTGGAGGTGGAAGACATCCTCTATGACATCTGGCCTTATGTCAAGTACCACCTATCCCTCTGTGTTTAGGACCACTCTTTTATCTGAATTGTAGTGATTGGCTAGGGTTATTATCAATTCTAATGACAAGACAACTACTATGTGGGCTGCTGCATTTACCAATCCAGATAGGACCAATGCAGTGCAGTCTTAAGATCTTCCTGCTGGTTGGGAGCATTGGGTCAGGAATTGATCCCAGTCTACATTCCCAATGTTGGTGTTGGTGATCTCAATGTGCTTGTTACCAACCTTTGAATTTGGGGGATTCCCCTTATATTGGTATTTCATTGGGGACGTTGTCTTTTGTTCAGGCATCCCTGCAAGGAGAATGCAAGTATCAGTATCTTATTAAAGAGGAAATTACAGGAAAACTAACTAATCTAAGAAAATAGATGTAGAATCTCTCTAAGTAGCCAAGAATGCAGATTTTCAAACTTTCATCCCTTTCAGGGTTTCAGGCGCCAAAAATGGGTCCGGAGGCCAAAAAGGCTGAAAGTGCAAAAAATCCACCATTGACAAGCAAGCTTCGTCAGACTTTTTGGCATCTGAAAGTCAGAAGGTTTCTGTGGATGCCAAAAGTCTGAACTAGTTTATGGACTCCAAAAGTCCAAAATCTCAATGAGGGAGACAAGGCTTTTGGAGATTCGGACTTGTCGGCATTTCAGACCTTTCGGAGGTCTGAAAGGCCAAAAAGGCCAAATCTTCAAAATGAAATTTAGACTACAAATCGACATGGTTTTTAGCCTTTTAGGGGCAGAAAATCTGTGACAAATCCCGCCACCAAGAAACAAAAAAAACCTAACCTAAAAAACTTAGAAAGATCAGACTTGACAAGGAGGGACTTCCTTGCCAAACATGAAGGCACAAAAAGGCCTGAAGAGACTAAGGGAGGAGGAAGTAGATGCACCCTAGGGTGGACAAGCACCAAGCACAAAAAACCCCAAACCTAGACTAAGAAGAGAGAAAAAACTACTAAATAATGAAGAAAGAATCTACCTCAAAGGAGCTAGGAGTGGCGGAGGACGAAAAAATAGAGCTCAAAGGTGCATGCGATTAGTGACAAGGATCAAGGTGAAAACTAATGAAGTCGCACGCTCTCAAGAAGCTAGAGATGAAAAGATGAAGTGATTTCTTTTTTGGGGGTTTCTCGCATTTATAGCCTGTGGGCAGTACGACAACAATTTTGGTGTTTCAGGGTCTGAAACACCAAAAGTTAAGGGTAGACACCTTTGGCCTTTCAGTGGTTTCAGCAGCTGAAACACTGAAAGGGATGACTTTTGGTCTTTCGGCCATTTCAGTATTTCAGAGTACAATGGTCCTCCGAAAGGCCAAAAAAGGTGTCTTATTCTATTTTAACCCACTGAAAACCTTTTCAATGAGACTAACTAGGTGAGGACATAAGGGGGCAGACATGAAAAAAAGAAAGAAGAAAAAAGAAGGTGGGTCCCATGGTAAGATGACCAAAAAATGGGGTGTGTGTTGTGGACCCACAACAAATAGCGCCGAAAAAAGGATGAATGACCAAGGCATTTCTTCATCATCAATACTCTTTTAGAATGTAGCTTTGTAGTAGAACAAAACCAAGAGATGTTGGTGTTGACAATATTTAAATGACCTCCAATCTGAGGCCTTCCACTAGTTTCCCAGTGTGTGTTCATGTGCATTTATTTCTTGACCCTTGATTGTGGTAACCAGAACATTTGCCAGCTGCTCCCAACCTTTTCCAAGTAGACCAGGGTTTCCCGGAAAGATCTTTGCTGCCAGTCAGGCGTTCATAGGCCTGGCAAAGTTTTCTCCAAATCCCAAGTATAACCTTGCTCTACTGCCAGTCGGGTGTTCATAGCCCCGGTAGAGGTTGTCATAGTCACCCAAGTCCATTCTGTCTGCTAGGCTGTAGCTTTCTTTCTTTTGAGAGTTCTATCTTTTGGACAGTCATTTTATTCCTTCCATGTGCTTTTGAAATGTATCAAGCCCTGAATGTTTGTGTACTCCATGTGTTCAGGTCCATAACAATGAAATTCTCTTTTTGTATTTAATCTGATTTGAGCAATGATTAGGTTGTGCCACCCGGATCTCACACTTGTGGCCTCTTTGAGACAATTTTCTTTTTGTGTGCTTCTCTTCCTCTCTCTTCATCTATTTCTTTTTTTTCTATTTCCTTTGCATTCATTCAGACTTGGGTTCTGGGATCGGAGGGTACCCAAATCTACACACTAATGTTGGTCACAACTTAACAAATTCTCAAGAAACCAACACTCTGGAGTATTGTCTCTCTTAGTGTGTTCATGATCATGATGACCAAGTTTTGAACTTCTTCTTGTCTATCAATGATAGTTGTCACCACTTTGTCTCTTGGACATTGTTCTTTGCATTGCACATCTCTTTGGAGAATTTGACTGAGAAATACCTCTGCTCTGATTTACAGACTGCCTTGGAATGGATGCAACACACACTGACCCAAAGCAACAAAATGAGCCCCAACAAAGAAGAAGAAGAACCACGAATGGAAGAAAGGACTGATGGTGAGGGCGACAAAAAAAGATAGAAAAGAACAAAAAATAAAGGAAACAAAGAAGCAAAAGGGACTATGGTACAAGGCATGGAAGGCAGTCCCACTTAGGATCCAAAGTAATGTTTGAGGAATTTCCCATTGACTGGCAATGGGGTCAAATCTCCATTCAATGTGCTGATCCTAAAAGTGTTTTCTCCTAGGATCTATGATATCTGGTAAGGGCCTGTCCACAATCTTTGGAGCTTCGTGTGGCTACTTGGCTTTTCTTTCTCCTTATCTCACATGAGGACAAGGTTAGAGATCCTGAAGGCTTTAATGGTGGCTCTCTTGTTGAACCATCTCTTGACTATGGCTTGATTCTTTGATACATGCTCTAGAGCTGATTGCTGTTTCTCCTCTAGGTTAAGGAGATTCATGAGCCTGACTTGTCTTCGATCTTCCCCTCCTACATATTGGTCCATGAATCTAAGAATTGGGATTTTTAATTTCATAGGGAAGAGCAGTTGTAGGCCATAAAATAGTTGGTATGGGGATGTCCCCAGGGCATTCTTGATCCTTATGCGATCAGTCCATAAAGCGTATTTTAGTTCCGTGTTCCAATCCCTAGGGTTTTTATCTAGAAGTGTTTGATCACTGTCATTAAATCTTTGTTTGTAGACTCTGCCACACCATTACCTTGCAGATAATAATTTGAAGAGAATTTGAGGATTACCTGGTTTTTGAAGGCCCATTATGTGAGCAAGACACAAGAGAAAGAGGGAGCATTGTCACATACCAGATAGAACGACATCCCAAACCTAGTTATGATGTGCTCCTCCAAGAATTTTCTCACGACCTCCATAGTACAATTATTCAGTGCTTGAGCCTCCATCCAGCATGTGTAGTAGTCGGTAGCTATCAAAATGAAATTGTGTCCTACAGATGAAAGGGGGCTAATAAATCCAACAAAATCTAAGCCCCATTGGGCAAACAGGCATACCTTGTATACTAGATGTAAGGGCATTGCTGGATTTCTCTCTCGAGTTGTGCTTGTTTGGCTGGTGTGGAAAGATCTCACATGCTCGCTGGTGTCTTTGAATATTGTAGGCCAAAAATATCCTGCCCTCAAGATTTGGTGAGCAGTTGCGTCAGTTGATCCATGCCCCATTCCGTATTTGTCATGAAAGTCTTCTAGGACTTGCTTTGCCTCGAGTCTATCTAAGCACCTTAGGTACAGACCCTCATAATTGTGTTTATATAGTTGTCCATTTTTCAACATGTAGGAGCTACTTTTGATTCTCAAAGCTCTCCTCTGGGAACTGTAACACCCCAAAATTGGCACCTACTAAACCTAATAAATTTTGGTGCATTTTCTTATCCTCAAAGTCCTATTGTATTAGGCAAATTCTTCTCCTAATTGACTTTAATTGACTAAGTTTCAAATGCAGAAAACCCAAATTTGCATAAATCTGACATTACATTTA
>MU223971.1:1251945-1286367 GCA_018584345.1 Thuja plicata | reverse complement strand
GATTCCCAAGTCTCTCTTAAAAGGCTTGAACAAAAAGGAAAAATCAGAGTTGGCATCCAAACTTCCAAAGTCTTCCACTTCATCTCCATCTACACATCTCCCATCTTCTGACTCTATCTTGGGTCCTTGTGTACCAAGATCCATATCCACTCATCCATCAACTTCTCAAGCTATTCCATCCACTTTTCCTCCATTCTTCCACTACCCTTCAAGGGGTGTGTTAATGTTGATCTTGTCACTTACTATCCTTCCATATTGGGTCCTTACATTCCTTCTTTTTCTCTCATCCAATCCATTACATAAAATCCTGGCCTCCATCTTCCTTATTCTCCATTTCATCTTCCTATCAACATCTTTGAGCATACTTTCAGTGGCCTTGGCCCCTCATAGCATATCCTTCAAAGGAGAACTATCTAAAGAGAAAGAAGCTTAAGGTTCCTACATAAATTCAAAAGAAGAATAAAAAAAAGAAAAAAAGAAAAAAAAATAGTGCCTTGGTGAAAAGCTGCTAAACAGGCGCCTTGGTAGAAAAAGTAAAGAGAAATCAATTCATCCTATGGTGAAAACCACTTCTTGTGGTGCCTTGTATAAGTACCATGATGAAAACCTGGCAAACAGGCATCATGCATAATTCCTCCCACTTGCACTCTTCACTTGGGGGCAAGATCCTTCCATCTCATCATATCCCATCATATCTTACATCCAGCTAGCTCGTGAACATCCATGTTCCTTTTTCTGATCTTGACAAGGTTGAGCCTATCTTTGAGCATCAT
Organism: Thuja plicata; assembly: GCA_018584345.1. Classification (NCBI taxonomy): domain Eukaryota; kingdom Viridiplantae; phylum Streptophyta; class Pinopsida; order Cupressales; family Cupressaceae; genus Thuja; species Thuja plicata. The sequence continues at coordinate 1,285,594 of MU223971.1, read as the reverse complement.
GTATCCTGACATTCATGATCCCTACCATCAGCCTATTCAATTTTGCATGCTACCCTATCATGATCTTGCTTATCCCAAGCCTATCCTTCTTTTCTCTGAGCATTCATGCCATAATCCAAAACATGCACTTATACCTCCATCACCCCTTATCCTAATTACACTTTCATAACTATTTCATATCCAAATTTGACCCCTTGGTCTTTTTCAAAATTAAAAAACTGTTTCTCAAAAGTCTCTTGACATGTCCACTCTTTTGGACCGCATGCTTTCATGACATCAGGTCATTATCCTATATGCTATTCAGCACTACTCCATGAGCCTACATTTGCTATATTCTTATTTCCCTAGCTTGGGTAATCTTGAGGAGATTGTCCTTGAGGGTTGCATTCACCCTCTTCATCCATCATTTCCTATTCGTCTCATACATCAGCTTTCTAATCCATCTGCAATGTCCTACACCTTGCTAGACATTTGGGGGCACACCAATGTGATCTTGCTTGAGATTGGTAGTCTTCTAAAAAATTCTAAAAATTGCAAAACTTTAAAAATTCTAAAAATTGCAAATCTTTAAAAATTCTAAAAATTCTAAAATCTCTAAAAAGACTAAAAATCTTTTTCTTTCCTGCTTTAGTTCTCTTTCCTGCTTTAGTGTGCTCGTGCTTTCACTCTTAGTCATCTTTGAGATTTTGCTCGACCTCACATGGATTGAAACTGGTCATACTCAGGGACATGTTCTTGGTCTAGGGGGCATTGTCTTATTCTTTTGGAGTCTTTCTCCTTTTGCATCGGTCACCAGTGGATCTCACTGTGTCTGCCTGCCAATGCCTCATAGCACTTCATCTCTTCTTGAGACTCTCTTTGCATCAGTCACCAGTGGATCTCACTGCATCTGCCTGCTAATGCCTAGATCTCATTATCAATCATTATGCTTGAATCTCTCTTGCGACAGTCACCAGTGGTTCTCACTGAGTCTGCCTACTGTCGCTACATTGCTGAGATTTCTCTCATCATTTTGCTATCTATTGCTCAGCTTTAATCCATTCGTTACTTGGGGGCATGGCTCCCCATTTCGACCGCTCTTTGGTTTACACTTGAGTCAGTAATCTTGTCAGTCCTGAAGGGCAACTCTCTACTGGCACAAACTAGTGTTTCTCAACACCTTAATCAAATAGTGTTTTTCAACACTCTCTTTGGATACATCTGTGTTTTTCAACACACTTCGGATATCTCATGACGTAAACATCTCTTGATAGCAATCAAACACATTACACTCACAAGCACAATGGTGTTTTTCAACACCCTAAACATAGACACATTCGTAAACATTGAAACATGCTGAGATATGATTGACTCTTTCTGGGTATGATGTCTGTTCTTATGGATTTCATTGATATTTTCTTTGTCTACTGCTTGTTGGCATGGTTTCAATGATCTGGCAATGTCAAATAAACAGGGTGTATGTGATAAGAGCTTCTGCATTAAGGTGGAAAAGCCTCACATCCCTCGATCTTGTTTATTTGTACCCCAAGGGGAGGTTGAAACTATCTCCTTGACTGTTATTGCTATGTTTGTTTACTTGTGAACTTTTACTACATCAAATTGGAAACAATGTTCGGGTCACCTTGGCTTTTGTGCCTTTGTGCTTATGTTCATTTCCTATATTTTATCCGATGAAAGTCATATTCATATTCTTATGGTTGCAGCGGCACCAGTAAGGATTGTATTGACTCCGATGATCCAAAAGCACCCAATGATGATAAATACGATCAATCCAACAACCAAAGTCCTAGGATTGCATTTAGCTTAGGCTTTCATTTGCATTATAGGATTGCATTCACATTTTAGGCTTGCATTGTGGTAGTTTGGTGCTCTCTTCATTATCTTCTCATTCCTCAAAGGTCCTCATCTTTTATCATGGCTTCCTCTCATTTGCACGAGTGTTCGATCCTCTCTCTCTATCTTCATTTATATGCTCAATCAATTTTCGTGATCAAAATCAAAATTTGACACTTCTATATATGCTTGTGCAGTCGTCTTTCTGGCGTTGCTCTCTTGTTAGGATTATCTCTTGTTATCATTCTCTCAGTTTTTGTAATCTTTTCATCAAAGTCAACTCTAGTCAATTCTGGTCAACTATGGTCAAACCTAATCAACAAGACCTCTCGAACACTCTAAATTGATTATGCCCTCTCTTGATCTATCTTGTTCTGTTATTTCTCACTCTCATCACTATGATGTGTCTTCTTTCGATTTCTCTCCTGAAGGGGCAAGATGATTGCATCATTGATCTTTTCGTATTATTCTCAAATCAGTCTGATCTGAATCAAAAGTCCCCATCACTAGGGGCATCTCATCACTTGGGGAATATTCAGTTTTTCATACCTTACGGTCAAAATTGGATATTCCATCATCTCACATCTCGTCATCTATCTTGCTAGGTATCTGAGCAATCTAACTTGAATCCTCAAGGATCACGCTTCATTCTAGGAGACAGTCCTAAATTGATTATCTTTTGAGATAGATATTGGGGCAATCTAACCCTGATTCCTGAAGGTTGAGCCTCGTCCTGAGGACAGTCTTGTGAAAGATATCAATCTAACCAGTGTCTGGGAAATCTAACGCAGACATTGGGGGACTAAGCTTCATTCTAGAGAAGATTCTTGAAATCTCATTGGGTATTGGGGCAATCTAACCCTAATTCCTAAAAGTTACGCTTCATTCTGAAGATGACTCTCAAAAACTCTTTAAACCGTTATCTAGGCAATCTAACCTGGATCTCGGAAGGCTTACCTTCATATTGGGGAAATCTAACCCTAATTTTGGAGATAGTCCTAGATCTTCATCAGCTCTCAGTGGACATTGGGGCAATCTAACCCCGATTCTGATCTTCACTTCAAACTATTCTTTGAATCAATGCACTGCTTGCACATCAATTCAAAGAGGGAAAAAATGTAACACCCCAAAATTGGCACCTACTAAACCTAATCAATTTTGGTGCATTTTCTTATCCTCAAAGTCCTATTGTATTAGGCAAATTCTTCTCCTAATTGACTTTAATTGACTAAGTTTCAAATGCAGAAAACCCAAATTTGCATAAATCTGACATTACATTTAATTCCTAATTTTTCAATGATTATTAGCTAAAAATCCCTATGATTAATTGATTTCAATCTAAAGTCCTAAGTACTTTTAATTAAATCAATTCCACCCCCTTTAGCTAATATACATAAAAGGAATTGAAAGGTTATTTAATTATTGAGTGAATTATCCTCAAAAAGGGAATTTCATAATTCCATGTGAAAAGACACTTATGTGGTGATAATTCATTCTTTTATTTAAATAATCTTTGCTTATTTGTCTCAAATGGAGCATGAAGAGACAATTGTTTCTTTTCAAGAAACTCTTCACTCTCTTTCCATGGTTTTCTATAAATTGGACTTATTTTCTTCATTAGAAAGGACTTTTTTGGAGAGCATCAATACTATAGGCAATTTACATTTGATTTTCATGTTTTAAGCTCATTTGCATAATTAGGCTAAGATTTCAATTAGAATTGAAGATTCTTAGCTTTCATTTATGATTTATCCATATGGCTAACATTTCAATTTGGTGCTTTCAAGCTTTTTAAATTCATTTCAAGTTCAATTTTAGCTTAGAAGCAATTCCTTTCATAGATTACAAGCTTTTCATTTCTAGACTAAGAGTATTTTCTTTCTTGCTAGTTTAATTGCACTTTACTTCCATCGAGTAGTTGCAAATCATTCTTAAATTAGTGCAATTCAATTTCTTAGTTTAATTGCATCTCTTTTCATAGACTAGTTGCAAATTTCTCATAGAATAATGACAATTCTCCTCTTCTTGCATTCTTAAATCCTCCATGTTAGCAATGGTCAGGTTGTTGGCTCTTGTTCTGAGGGTAAAACTCAACATCCACATCTAATTAGGAGGCAACAGGTCGCCTCAATCAAATTTTCAGAACAAATAATTCATGTTTGTCTTTGTGAATTGAGCGATTGTGTAAAGACTATGTTGTGTTTGTGTTGAATTCAGAGGTCTACATTCATCTCTTCTGGGAAATGATTCTACAATAAATAGTACACTATGTCATGATACCATACAATAGTGATCACACCTTGATCGGTGTAGGTTTGGCAGACTAGACCTTCTTCAACCTCAGAGATCAGCTTCATCAGGCCTTGGCGCCTTACTAGTTTCATTGGTTGGATTTCAAGGTCAAACTCTTGGAGGATTGCCATCCATTTTCCTCTCCGCTCTCCCAGCTCATTCTGCATCAAAAGAAACTTCACGACTGTGTCGGGAACTATCCCAATGAATTTGCTCCTCAAGATGTAATGTTGAGACTTCTTTACCACTTTGAAAAGAGAAAATGACTATTTATCCAGGTTTGGGTACCTAATTTCAGCATCTTTGAAAGGGAAACTCATGAAAGCTATGGGTCTTTCATCTTCACTATTCTTCTTCTGTGTGAGGATGCGTGCGCATTAGTGTTCTGATGTAAAAGAGTAAACCTTGAAAGGGATGGTGTAGACAGGGTTGACAAGGACCGGCGCCATAGCAATGTAACTTTTGATCTCCTCAAAAGACTTCTTTTCTAGGAGGGTCCATTCAATCTTGACGTCTTTCTTGAGCATGTCATTTAATGGTTTTACTATCTCTATGAAGCCACTAATGAACTCCCTCATGAAGTTGATCTTCCCAAAGAAAGATTTCAACTCTTTGCAGCTATGTGGTGTCAACTTTAGAATGGCCTCTACCCTTTCAGGGTCTATGGCAATCCACTTTTTGGAGATGATATGTCCCAAGAGTTTGCCTTCAGTTACTCCAAACACACACTTCTTGGGATTGAGGGAAATCCCAAATTCCCTACATATTTGAATGCATTTTACGAGATCATTTAAGTGGTCAGCTCTTTTTTTTGAGAATATTGTGAGATCATCCATGTAGATGATAATGCACCTCCAAACTATTCCTTTGAAAGCTATGTCCATTGCCCTCTAAAAAGTGGCCCCAATGTTAATATGTCTGAAAGGCATCCAACGGTAGGTGAAGGTTCCCCATTTAGTTGTGAATGCCATTTTTAGCCTGTCCTCTTCCTTCACCATCACCTAGCTGTAACCAGAGTAACCATCCAGGAATGACATCATTTGAGACCCATTGACCTTTTTCAGTACTTCATCGAGAGATGGGAGTGGATAATTATCCTTTTGAGAAGATTTTCTAAGGTTCCAGAAATCCATGCACGATCTAATCTCTCTAGTTTTCCTTCTCACGGGTACCAGGTTTGCAACCCAAGTGGAATGTTGAATTGGAAAGATGATTCTAGCATCGAGTAAATTCTAAACTTCCTTTTGGATCAAAGTTTCCATAGTAGGGTTCATGGGCCTTTGTCATTTCCTGAAAGGCTTGGAGTCCGGTTTTAGAAGGATGTTGTGCACTATGAATGAGGTGTCATATGTCTTCAATTCTTCATAGCTCCATGCTATGACATCTCGATATTTAGTGAGGAGCTAGACCATTTTCTCCTTTTCTTCTTTGGTCCCTACCTTGCCGATGTGAACCTCTCTTGGTTCTTCCTCTGTGCCAAGGTTGTATGTATCACATTCTTTACCATCAGGCATTACGTCCGGGTGCCTCCTTACTACATTCTTGTCACTATCAAAAATCCTCTCTAGTTCCAGTATCCCTTTGGGTATGGATTTGGTCCTTAAATTTATGATACCTTGATCGTCGGGGTCTTTGGGTTTAACTGCTTCTTCACCTTCCTTTTCCTCATCTAGGATTTGTTTTTTGAACACACTGGCACACATGATAAACTTCAAGATGTGCTGATCATCTTGGAAGACTTGAAAATTAGTGACATTGACTAGAATGGCCGGGGTTGCGACAAGTTCAACTGAGAATTTATTTAGCTTGGATTTCTCCATTGGATGTAATGAAATGGCTGATACGGTTAGGGCGTCAGCGACAACATTTTTTCTTCTTGGGGTGGTTTTGATGTTGAAAGCATCGAAGTTGTTGATCAGGTCCCATGCTCTATTTTGGTAGGCTGAGAGACTCTTATCATCGCAAGCATACTGACTACAGATCTTTTTGATGACCAATTATGAGTCCCCTTCCACCATCAGAATTTTTATTCCCTTTTCGTGGGCCAGGAGAAGTCTGTGGACCAGCACTTCATATTCTGCAACATTGTTAGTGCACAAAAATTGTAACCTATAAGTAGCATAGAAAGACTTACCTCTTGGGTTTATCAATTTGATCCCCACACCTGCTCCCTGTTTACATTTGGAACTATCAAAGTGAAATTTCCATATCTAGGGTTGCTTAGTAGGGTTAGACTTGGCTGATTTTCTCTTGGGAGAGCCCTTGGCTTTGAGTTTCTGCCCTTTTTCTCCGTCACTATCAAAAGAGGTTAATTCTCACATTTTGGGTATGTCTGGGTTCAGGGGTTTTAGCACTTTCACTGCCTTTGTCTTCTAGCATTCCCTTGTAAGGGGGACATGCTCTGTCATTAGAGGTACTCCAGTAACTAAGTATGTTCAAAGAAGGACTTCTGTCATCAGAATCCGACTAGGACGTGAAGTGTTTGTAGGGACTAGGCTGTCTACCTCTGGCAGGGTTTTATTCTTGTCTTCTATTCTAGGGATATCCTCTTTTATTGCCGGTGTTCCTAACAGCTTACTTGGTAAGGTGATCTGAGCCAACACTTGTGACAGTGCTTCCTGGGAATTGGGGCATGTGAACTCTGAGTGGCTAGCCTGATGTAGTCGACAATATCCTAGTAGTAAAAAGATGTTGGGGCCTGCGTCTTGGCCTAGATGTTGTAAACTAGCTATCGTGCTGTTGACAAAACTTTGGAAAATGTCATCACCAATCTTAAGCTCTAGGAGACCTTGGTTGGGATTGTGGTCTGACTCTTCGCCTTCTTGGATCTGAAACATGAAGATGTCATCCATCTAATAAGTGCCCAAATCAGTTTGGGTGAATAGAACTTCATTCGGGGCATTGTACTCAGTGATCATTATTTTCATTTTAGGCTCTGCATCTATCTTGATTTGGTTTTTCAAACCTCTCCATGGTATCCATAACTAGGTGAAATCTGTGGAAAGCCACCCTCTCAAGCACTTTGTCCATTCTTGACTTAACAACATCCCATAAGTTTCAGGTATGTCCACTATATGCACATCAATGCATTCTTGTATTCTGGGATTTGCAACCAATTGAATGTGTACATCTTTGAGCACACAAATCACCTTGACCTCAGTATTATCTACTTATATGACCACTCAGTTCATTACTTGGGGCACCATCCCCAACTTCTGGAAAATTGACAGGGGCATGACATTGCACGAAGCTCCTGAATCAATTAGGCAATTGTGTAGGTTCTTTCCAAACATTCGTAAACTGAGTAAGAAAGGTGGGACCTCCATCTTATCCTTGAACATTGAGGGGAAAGCCTCAGATGTGTTGATACTGGATGTAGGTTTCCTTGTATTGTTGGTTGATAAGATAGGTTTTGAGTGGTCCAAAGATCTTAGAAGGGCCTCCTTCTGAGATGGGAAACCTTGTAGTAATTCTAACATAGATATGTTCACTTTAGTTTTCTTTAGTTCATCAACCATGCTATATTTGTCACTTGACCAGGCCACACCTCTGTAGCTAGCATATGTACTTGCTTTAGGGGGTGTGGGACCATTCAGGCCTTTAGTAGGCATGGGATTGTTACTAGCCTGAGGATCTGGTGGGGTTGGTTGTTTGCTTGGGAGGATACCGTCGGTGAGAGGTTCCTTTCTACTCCAAAGGTTGTATGAGTTTCATTGATCATTCTGGAAGGCATGTAATTCTGAATATTTAGCCTCATTTTCCTTTTGGAAGGGGAACATGAACTCATTTTTTCCTGCACAGGTATCCAGGCCTCCCTCCTTTCCAGGCTCATAAGAATTGAACATCGTAGCATTAAATTGCACTAGGGGATCCTTTAGATTCTAGATGTAGCGATCATGGGAGTTGTTCCCATACCCATTATTGCCTTGGTATGAATTTGGAGCCCTGAAAAAATTAGCCTCTGAAGCGTCATAAGCATGGGCATTGTCTGTTGGGATGCTGTCGTTATTGGGTCTAGTGTTCCATGGCTGGCTTGGCCTTTGTTTCCTAAATGGCTTCTCTTGTTTATTATTGTTGATGTATGTATTGAAACCTCAATTTGGATTTTGGGGGTATGTATTCAGAGCAGCAGATGTTCGTTGGTATCCACCTTGGTTTTGAGATGGATTTAACTTCATATTGGTGAGCTTGTTAGTGAGCTGTGACAAATTTCTCTTCATAGCATCTAGCTCAGAGGCCAAGAGAGTTATAGGCTCAGCTTGGGGTATAACCCTATGCTCTACAAACATTGTTTTATGAGATTCGTAACCTGGGTAAGTGATAGATGGGGGCACGGATGCACTTGGTTGCACTGGAATAGGATTCAACATAGGCATGTGAGTGGCTGAGGCTAGATTGTTTGCTGCAAATGGATGTGGGATAGCAAGATTACTCATGATGGGCATGGCCACATAGCTTCCTTCTTATGGGTCCATTTGCTGGGTGAATGTGATGGCTTCATTGTACACCTTTTCCATCGTGTCTCTATCCACTGGGGGAAGTCTCCTTAGAAAGATTGAGGTGAAAGGATCCAAAGCCTTCAAGTAAACTTGTATGACAGCCTCATCCGGTATGGTGTAAGGAGCTTCTATCTTTTGGTGCATTTTGTGTAAATGATGATTGAACATAGCGATGGGCTCCTTAGGATCTTTTCTCATTGTGATGAATTGGTGATGCATCATAGTGGGATCCACATAGAACTTGAATTGATTGAGGAATTTGGTTTCAAATTCCTTCCATGTGGAGATAGACCTTCATGGCAAGTTTAGGTACCAATTGTATGCAAATTCTCCAAAAGTGTATGGGAATAGGAAGAAAACAACATCTCGGTGGGCAATCTCTTTACGATTACAAATTTTTTTGAAGGCACGAATGTGTTCTTCTGCTGTCCTTGATTTGCCATATATGAATTGTGTGCAAAAATTTTCTTGATTTTTAGGTAACTCATGGAGCTGCCCAACAAAATTTAGAGGTGAGCTCATTGCATTGGCAAAAAAGGCCATTAAACGAGGTTGTTGCAAATCTTGATTTTGCATGTTCTGATTTTGGTTGATGTTTGCGATGATAGTCAAGGAAGCAATATGTGATTGCTATCCAAGAGGATTCTGGGACTCAACAAGGTGATGATAAGTTTTCTCTTTTGTCTTTTCCTTGTCGCTGCGAGATCTACGATGGTGAGTGAGTTCAAGGAACTTGCCTCTCTTTGGAGATGATCTAAGCACTCGCTTGAATCCCTCTGGAGAGAAAGATCCAATGTTATCCAACTTTTGAGTCTTGAGGCCCTCGTTCTAGTGCCACTTCTGTTGAGCATTGTTTTGACACAAGCCAACTTGCTAGGATCTCGAGATTTGATTTCCTCTCTTCAAAGAATAACGAATTTATTCCTAAGGTTCTCCAGGGTTGGGTCACAACCTATTTGGTTACTCAGTTGAAGATAAATGCGATTTTTCACGAGGAGGCCTTTGCTGGTATGTTCAAGACATCAAACTGCAAAACATGTTAGTTCTTTTTTGGTATTTTCCATTTTAAAATATGGGCGCCTGTAAGTAAAATACAGTTTTGTATTTTCAAGATGTTGATTTTCAAAATTTAAAGACAGCATTTAAAGAGAGTAAAGTAACAATAAATGAAGCAAATTGCAAAAATGAAATCCTACGGACATAAAATGTTGTGAATCCTTCCTTACGAATTGAATGATGAAGAGATTTGGAACAAACACACGAAGCATAAATCAGACCAAGTCACAATTCAATACCCCATGGACGCAAGTGTTTGGAGAGAAGATGAATTCACTTATGCAATATATTCAAAATCTATCAAATTGTGAAGCCACCAAGGTGTGCACACCCACAAGACAGATTTATCGTAAAGCCCAAAGATGATCTCTTCCACGCATTCGTCACAACAAGGTAAATAAATAACAACAAACTCCAACTAAAAGAAATGTGAATCCGAAGCACAATACACAATGGGCTCTTTGAAAATAATGAATAATGCAAGCATACATCCAATAATTTTGCATAGGTTGCAGCAATTCACACACGACGAATGAAGCACCAAATGTAGATTTTTATTTTATTAAGAATTTGACCCTTTACATTGATTTGTGATTACAATATATAGGGTTTTGACCCACAACTCTGAATTTGAAAATTAGGGCATCAGAGAGTCTAAATTAATAAACATAAACTAAAACTAGAACTTTGCTGAAGGGAAACTACTTTTTAACTGATACTAGAAAGCTTGCATGGATTCTGAAATCCATTTACAATCAGATTTCCCATGCAAGAAGGGTCAAACTCGCTAAGAAGAGAAAGAGAAGAGGGTGAGTTTCTTCTGAGAACTTGGATTTATTCTTGGAATCTTCACTTGGAGGCTCTTCTTGCGGTGGGAACTAATAGGGAACCCTTAGTCCGTCCAAAATGAACTCAAGTTAACCATCAATCTGATCTAGAGTTCAACTGGTGTGCCAAAAATGTGATCTTGCTAAAAACACCCAGATTTTTAGACCCTGACCTCAACTCTAATAATTTTAATGCCCCAAAAAATTCTTAAGTGTTTTAAACCCAAACTTCAGAGGAGTCACACATTTCAGTCTTGTCGTAGGTCAAAAGGCCGAAAAACATGGAGGGCCAAAAAGGCCAAAAAACTTGGAAGGCTGAAAGGCCAAAAAACTTGGAATGCCGAAAGGCCAAAAAACTGTCTTTCTTGCGGGGCCAAAAGGCCAAAAGACTGGAAGGCCAAAAATCTGAAAGGCCGAATCTGGCTTGGGAAAAAATTGGCTAAGTGTGAAAATTACCAATTTGTTTGTGGCTTCAATCAGGAAAAACCTCTGGATGGGCTGCCCTGAGCCTGTGCACTATCTCTTGGACCTCTTCATAGTTGATCTCTTTCCTTTTCACCCTAGTGACCCTTCGCTCTTGCTTCTCTCTGAAGATAGTTAATTTAGAAGTGAAGAACTTGATCTCCTCTTCATGTTCGGACATCCTCTGTGTTTCTTCTTTTAAATAGAAAAGCTATTGTAAGGCTTCCTTGGTACTAATACCTGCTAGAACGTCCCTAAATTTCTGAATTAAATCCTTTGATGGATGTAGGGCATGTTTTTCTTTGTCCCTATACAAGTTGAGGCCGATCCTTGTGAAAAAGGCCTCCATTTCCTCTATCCATTTTATGACTTCCTCGCATTTTTCTGCTATGAAAGTATGATGCTTCTTGTAGACCTTGATTATCTTGGCTATCTATTTCATCCATGCCTTAGAGTTTTCTAGTTTCTCGCCCTCATATATCTTTACCAAAATCTGGAAATGTTGTTTCTCGATCACTTCCAAGTCTCGGAGGGCAGCTTGCCATTTAAATATCTCAGAATTTAAACCACCATCATTTTCTACTAGATCAATCAAAAAATTAGCCTCAACCAAGATAGTCTTGTATGTCCTGAATACCAATGTGATATCCTTCTCTCCAAATTTCTTGAAGTCATTCTTCCAATCTGCACTTGCCTGGATGAAGGAAGGAGTTAGGCCTGCCGACAAATCTGGTGTAGCTCTTTTGTTCAACATGGCCTGTAATGATGCCTCCGGGAAATTTGGGTTGATGGGACCTACTACCTTATGAATATACCTTTTCAAAGCTTCATTTTGTTTCGTCAATGATTTTATAGTTTCCTCATCCTTACTCATGAACCCTAGAGCATGCTTAAGCCCTAAGGCTGCCAATGTGTTGCTCCCTTCTCTAGTGAGTTCTCCCAAGTCCACCTCCTTGAATGTGTAATCCTCTGAAGTGACTGATGTTTGAGGAGTGCTGGTAGAAGGGATTGCTATCTGTGCCTTCTAGTGACCCTTAGTGTCTTGGGTGACATATGATACTATCCTTGCTAGCACATTGATTTCCATTTGGTGGAAGGCTTTTCCTACAAATGTCATACTCATCTCTTCCCCTTCTATCTCATCTGTGTAAGTTCTCCCTTTGAGCTGGATTTCTTTGGTAAACCAAGTAGGTTTACTAGATGGAGTCACGGGCTCATATGGGGAACATGGAGGATAAAGGTTAAGCCTTGAGATCCTGGGGTTACTCCTTCCTCTAATTCCTTTTCTTGCACATTTCTTGTTCATCCCCTTCTTCATCCATTCTTCCCCCTTGTATTTCTCCTTCTCCCTTTTCTTCCTCTACCTTATCTTCTTCAGTTAATTTCTCTTCTACATCTTTGTTTTGGCCTTCATCCTCTGAGGAGTTGATTAACACTTCTAAATTGAGACCAGTCATGGCCGCTAGCATGGTTTTGAAGGGTGATGTATCTTCTGTACTTACCACCCCTAGGAAGTCGGGGTGGAGAAAGTCAATGAGAGTGATGTCGGTGGAGTAGGTGTTGGAACTATTGGGATGGGAGATGGGAGAGCGAAAGTAAAAGGGGGTGGAAGAGGTGTTTGACTCGGGACCAATGGTGGTGGAGTAGGAATCAAAGGTGGGAGAGAAGTTGGTGGAGTAGGGATGTGAGGTGGTGGAGTAGAAACAAAAATTTCTCCTGCAATCTTTCCTATTGCTATGTTTTGAGCTACCCCACTATCTTGGGTCTCAGGCCCTTGAGCGGAACTAGAGCTTACCTCTGTGGTAGAAAAATTTACTAAGGGATCGGTGAACTAGACCAGGGGTGGAGTGAGGGTCACTTGGTGCTGAATGAGCAATGGAGCTCTGATTTCATATCTTGATATATCTTTCGTGTGATCCAAATAACCCTCAAGTCCTTCAAAGTTAGACATCAGAAATTCATCAGATCCTAAGGCATCCAAAGGATTGTCCTGCTCTTTAGGGTCTTCTTTATGTTTCCTAGTAGCTTCCTTTTCTTTTATTTTCTGTAGTCTTGTCCTTTTGACCAGAGGTACTTCCTCTTCTGCTTCTTCGAGCTTTTCCTGTATAGTTTTGAGTCATGGAGATTCATAAGTCTTCTTCCTTTTATATGTTTTCTTCCCCTTCTTAATGGTTGGAGGAGATTGGATAGAGGTGGATGGGCCTTCATTTGATGGGGGTTGTGATGACCCTACTAGAGGATCTATCTTCCCTATCATCCTTGTCTTTTTATGCCTTGGATTAGAACCATATTCTACTGGACGCTCATGGCAATATACCATCCTTGGCTTCTGAGGCAGTGCCTTTTTGTACTTTGGGATGGTAGATTTTTCCCCTCATTGTTTATCTACTTTCTTAGGTTGCTCCATCAACATTTTCATAGATATTGGGCTCATCTTGTAGGGCCTCTTATCCATTCCTCTGTTGTTCTCATCACATTCCTTGCCCAAAAATCAATATCATCATTTTCGTCCTTATCAATCTCTTCGTCATGATGGACCTATCATATATCTTTTCATATGTATAAATCGCCTCCAAGACCTCATCTGAATCATAATCCAAAAATTTTGGGGGAATAGGATTCTTTATGACTTCCTTTTCCAAGGTAAGAGTCATTCTACAATAATCCCAGATTCTGGCCTTCATCCTCTGAGTAGTTGATTAACACTTCTGAACTGAGACCAGTCATGGCCTCTAGCATGGTTTTGAAGGGTGGTGTATCTTCTATACTTATGGCCCCTTAGGAAGTCAGGGTGGAGCAATGTAAAGAGAGTGATGTCAGTGGAGTAGGTGTTGGAAGTATCTTCTATACATAGTTCATCTAGTGATCCTCTAAGTGTGGTTCGTGAATGTAGAACTTGCCAATAATGTGGCTGTAAGTGCTTATAGGGTCAAAATGAGTCTGCACTGTCTTGTAAAGCTGTAGGGGATAGTCATCTAATTCTAAGGCCAAATATTTATAGATCCTCATATCCTATAGAGTATATAGTCCCAGTGAGATGGGAAAATCCCAACAATGCTTCATCTTGTGCTTTATGTGTTCATATGCATCTGCGAGTTGCCTGGCCATCTCCAAAATGATTATCTAGTTGGATGGATACCTGAGAAGCTTCTTTGGTTTCAAAGTTGATCCCGCTATCCGAATGTAAGTGAAGGTTCTAAATTGTATGTAATAGGCCCCTATGACCCTTATCTTGGTAGCTGCCTCCTCTGATATCATTTTTGCAAAATTACCCTTAATGGATCAGATGACCGCGAATATGAAGGCATCATTGACTATCCTGTAATTGGGGAAATATTCTGGCATGTTTTCCCTCCTCATAAACTATGGGTATACAACATGGGGCCAAGCATTTGGATCATTTATGCTTCCCCACTTGCTAAGACCTGGGTAGTTTTCCCATGCTGCGAGTAGGTACACTATGTAAGTGCTCATGTAGAATTTGGGGTTATGTTTCACCGTAGTTAGTTGCTCATCCAAACTATCACTAATGATGGAGCCCCAGTCAAACCTTGCTTTGCAGCCTTTGATCCTTTCTATCAGTAAGATCATCTAGTGTTCAAGTTGGATGGAATGAGATAGCCCATAAACATGGCTTATCAATGTTATAGCCGCCTGGATGTCGTCTTTTAAGTACCTCCGTCAGAGGTCTATCTTGTCTAGATTTTTTTTGGGAAGAGGTTGCTTAAGGTACTCATTATTTACAATCTCATATGCTTCCTTTTCTTTTTTTCTAAACCACTAGAGCCCCTTTCCAATCTAGAAGTTGTAGGACTCATCAATGCCTTTGTGGAGGTGGCAAACATCCTCTATGAAATCTGGCCTTATGTCAAGTTCCACATATCCCTCTATGTTTAGGACCACTCTTTTATCTGAATTGTAGTGATTGGCCAGGGTTATGATCAATTCTTATGATGAGACAACTACTGGGTGGGCTGCTGCATTTACCAATCCATATAGGACCAATGCAGTGTAGTCCTCAGATCTTCCTACTGGTTGGGAGCATTGGGTCAAGAATTGATCCCAATCCATATTCTCGATGTTGGTGTCAGTGATCTCAATGTGCTTGTTCCCAACCTTTGAAGTTGGGGGATTCCCCTTATATTGGTATTTCATCAGGGATGTTGTCTTTTGTGCAGGCATCCCGACAAGGAGAATGCAAGTATCAGTATCTTATTGAAGAGGAAATTATAGGAAAACTAACTAATCTAAGAAAATAGAGGTAAAAGCTCTCTAAGTAGCCAGGAATGAAAATTTTCACACTTTTATCCCTTTCAGGGTTTCGGGCACTGAAAATAGGTTCAGAGGCCAAAAAGACTGAAAGTGCGAAAAGCCACTGTTGGCGAGCAAGCTTCGTCAGAATTTTTGGCATCTTAAAGTCCGAAGGTTTTTGTAGATGCTGAAAATCTAAACTAGTTTATGGACTCCGAAAGTCTGAAATCTCAATGAGGGAGATAGGGCTTTTAGGGATTCAGACTTGTTGGTATTTAAGACCTTTCAAAGGTCTGAAAGGCTGAAAATGCCGAATCTCCAAAATGACACTTAAACTACAAACTGACCTGGTTTTTGACCTTTCAGGGGCCGAAAACCCGTGACAAAGCCCGTGACCAAGAAATGCAAAAAACCTAACCTAAAAAACTTAGAAAGACTAGACCTAACAAGGAAGGACTTCCCTACCAAACACAAAGGTGCAAAAAGGCCTGAAGAGACCAGGGGAGGAGGAAGCAGATGTGCCCTAGGCTGGACAAGCATCAAGCATGAAAAACCAAAAACTTAGACTAAGAAGAGAGAAAAAACTACTAAAAAATGAATAAAGAACCTACCTCAAAGGAGCTAGGAGTGGGGGAGGATGACAGAATGGAGCTCAAAGGCACGAGCAATTAGTGACAAGGAGCGAGGTGAAATCTAACGAAGTCGCGAGCTCTCGAGAAGCTGGAGATGAAAAGACAAAGTGATTTCTTTTTTGGGGGTTTCTCGCATTTATAGTCCATGGGCAGTATGATAGAATTTTTGATATTTCAGGGTCCAAAACACCAAAAGTCAAGGGTAGGCACCTTCAAAATTTCATTGGTTTTGGCAACTGAAACATTGAAAGGTCCAACTTTTGACCTTTCGGCTATTTTGGTATTTTTGAGTACAATGGTCCTCCGAAAGGCCAAAATGGCCGAAAGGCCAAAAAAGATGTCTTATTCTATTTTAACTTGCTGATGAACTTTTCAATGAGACTGACCAGGTGAGGAATTAAGGGGGAAGACATGGAAAAAAGCAAAAAGACTAAAGAAGGGGGGTCCCCATGGTCAGAGTACCAAAAACTGGGGTGTGTGTTGTGGACCCACAACAAGTCTTACAACCAATAACAATGTAATCCAATTGCATTATGATAAGATTATGGAAGCTAAAAGGTTGAGACTTGAGATTTTAGAGGTAGAATCAAAATTTAGAGGTGAGGTAACCAAGCTTCAAGCTCTACTGCTACTAAATATTACATTACTGCAACAACATATGACTGTGGCAAGACAATTGATTGCCACCCCGGAGATGTTTGTCACCAATAATATCTATGATATGAATGCAATAATTGCATTGGAGCACATGGCCCTAGAACACCTTTAGGAGAAATGGGAGAAAATGATGGAAGACATGAACTCTCATTCCCACATTTTTGAGAAGTTGTCAGTATTTACACCTCTTTCCTTATTACAAAAAAAGGGGGAAATAATATGTGACAAAGAGATAAATAATAAAGGGGAATTGATAAGGTGAAAAGGGGAAATAGTATAAAGTCAAGTGTATATACATGTACATATACTATACTGGAGCATACACATAAGGGGAGTCATATTGACAAAGTGATCACATGGTGTATATACTAAACATTTTAGTTTTTTCACATGTCAGTTTTTGATACTTATGTCAAAGGGGGAGATTGATGATCATATTTTTCCATTAGTATACAAGGCAAACAAGTTTTTGAGCCATCAGTAACATCAGCATTGAAAGATAGGTTTATAGTGAAACCCGACACAACAGTTAACAAAGGTTACTGAAAATGTTAAGTACAAGGGAACCTGTTAGACGAGCCCGACAGAGGAACCCGACAGAAAAATTCACAAAGGAAATCAACAACATAGGTTACAATGTAAACCGATGACTCAACCTACAGAGTAACCCAATAGAGTAGTCAATAGTGTAAACTGATAGAGAAAACAACAGAGGAACCCGACAGACAGTCTACAGAGAAACCTGAGAGGAAAGACTACAGAGCAACCCGGGCACCAGTCTACCGAGAGACAACTTAATTCTGAGAAATGTGGATCTGAGTTACATGTCAGATAAAATACTTAAGTTTTATATTTAGCTTTAAATCTTAGCTTTAAATACATTTCTTGAGGGATAAGTAAAGTAATTTCAATTGTTTTAATCAGTCTAACTGATTGAAAACATGCAAACTAGGAGATCAAGGTCAAGTTGTAAAACTTTGATCAAAGAGTTATCATTGTAATGCGTGAAACTTATTTAGGTCAAATTCATTGTATAAATAGATGTGAAATCAATCAGAACAAGAGGATGTGATGATGATTGTAGTGGAGGAAAACATCTAAGGATCAAAGATAAAGTTTTATGCAGAAGAACAAAAAGATGGAATCAGTTATAAAGAACAAGATTTAAGGCTACCGAGTAGAACAGAGTTATTAATCAGTCACTATAGGTGATACATTATATTATGAACTTTAAAGGATATGTACTCAACAATTCTAGATTGCATATACTCAGGTCAATAAGTATTTTTGACTACATTCTAACAAGTGTAGCGAATAGAAGAAATCCTTTGAGAAGGTGGATTTAACAATCCTTTTGTAAATATCTTAACTGAGTGCACACTAAACAGTGTTGTTAATGCTCTTAACAAAGTATACCTTAACCAGTCTAAACATGTTACTCCTAACATGGTAAGATCATCAGAAGTGATCAAACTTGTAAGCCTTAACCAACCCCTTCCATTCTAGAGATAGTGAAGTTTTGTGGGTTTCATCCCCATCATAGTTTTTACATTCTAACAAGGGTTTTCTACATTACCAAATCTTGTGTCATGTGCCATTACATTTCATGAATGTTTCTATGAATGTAAACATGCAAATTAAGTTTATGATTTGATATAACATACATGAAGATAGAATAACACATATGGTCGGTAATGCAAGGAATTGATTACTAAAGGATTAAGGTTAATTGATAAAAGTTTTAATGGTATTGATTCACCCTTCAACTCTCAGTACACACCATTCCATTATTCCAACACTTTTATGGCCTTCTATGAAGGTTGGACACTTTTAGAGACATTGTGCAAGAATTTGAATTAGATAATTTGCTGTTACAGAGCAATTTTCTTGTTTTGTAGAACTTAATGGATTAAATCTGCCTTCTTTTCCATGTAACTAGAAGGGTGTGATAGATTTTCAATACTGTGTAGAGTGGAGTAGTCTTTATATTTATATTTTTAAGTGTGAATTAATTACTATCCCTGTTCTAGGTTCACTGGATCAGTCAGGGTTGTAAATACAAAAATGGATCCATAGGAAGTTATAACCATGGCAAACAAATGAGCCTTGGTAGAATGGATAAGGGATCTATGTATAGTGTTTTCCTTTTTTAAAGGAGGTTAGAAGTGTTAATAGTGAGTTTTGAGCTCTTTCCCTAGGCGAGCTTGTTCATAGTCCGTATAGGGAAACAAGAGGGACATAGAATCTAACTTACAGGAGTGGATTGATCAAAGAAATCCAACACCTTAGTTGTGTCTCTAAGACCTTGGGAGATCTTGGTGCATGAGCTAGTGAAGGTTTGAATCATTTTAATGAATTTTGAACACAATATGCAGAGACTAGTTGATTTTCTCAAGAATTAGCTCATTTAGGGTTTAGTGTTGTACAGACACCTCCTAAGTCTAACACCAAGAAAATCCTTTGAGTTTTGGAAAAGGGTGTCCTAATCACAATTGGGTTTAAGGGTTTGTGTGGAAGTTTCTTGAAAGAAAGCCAAAACCCAAAAAAATAGGGCTAATAGTGACCTGATTGCTTTTAGCGCTTAATTCTAGGAAGAATGTGCAATGATGGAGAGATGAACCCTAATTCTTGATAGAAGTTATAATTGTTGTCTTAGATGATTCAAGAATCTACCCTAACTCATGCAAGGTTACACAATAGGGTTGGTGTGTTGGAGAGGGGCTTACCCTGGTGAGCTCAATTGAAGCATAGACTAGTGAGAAGCTGAAATTGATAGGAAGGTTGAAGGAGTGGGTAAGGAGATTGGTTTAGAACTCTCCTAGGATCTTGGTGATCAAGAAAGCCCAAGGAAGTCTAATTTGGACTTGTATTGAACTAGATCTTAGTTCAAGTGTGAGAATCTCCCTATCAGATTGGTATTAGAGCCCTAAAAGATTTGGCCTGGAGAGTGTGTGTTGTATGTTAGAGAAAGAATCAGTTGGGGAAACCAACATGGTGACAAATGTTGAATTAGCCAAGAAAGTGGATGACCAAGAATTGGATAACAGCTTGTTGAGGGAAATAATAACCCAATTAGAAAAAAAATTGGGTGAAGTAGAGGAGAAGATAGAACAAGTGAGTGGCAAGATAGATGAGCAATAAGGAAAGGGAAAAGAAATAGCAATCGAAGATGAGGTTCCTGAGCCTGACCCTGTCATCTAAGAAGATCCTTTTGTAAGAGCATTAAAAGCAATGAATGGAAAAGATCTAGAGGGTATACCTCTTTTCAGTGGCAAGAAGGAGCCAAAATTGGTAATGGAATGGATTGGGGGGCTGGAGAACCATTTTGATTATGATGGGGTGAGTGAAGCCCAAAAGTTAGAGTAGCCAAATCAATATTAAGGGGAGCAACTGTAGGAAACTAAATTTGGTCAAGTGTACTTTATCAAATCAAATGGATTAATTCAATAAAAAAGGGACTAAATCACGTCAAATCAGAGTATCAATTAATAAATATATCGATTAATTAAATATAAATTTAAAAGGGATAAATCAAAGCTATATAATTGATTTAATCAATTAATTGTATACTTTAAATCAAAAATCAAAATCAACCTATTCCCTTACATGACTAATTTAATTAATTAATTGAATTGATTAAATCCTTATTTATTTCAACAAAGGAGACAAGAATTTAAAGAACCAATGAGAATCAAGGATTGAAAGCACATGTATCACTCCAAAATTTTCAATCTTGATCACTCATTTAACTCTTCAACATCCTCACCACTCAATTTGTCTCTTTGTACCAACCTTTGATACCACCATTTAAATGGTCTCTCCATTTGAAAGCATTTGAAATCCTTCAACTCAACCAAGATTTGATCATGATAAAATTAACTTTACCCCTACCATTGGGAAATCCTATAAATACCAAGCATTTTGAGAGCATTAAAAATTATAGACATTCATGAGCAATTGCATCTACACTATAGAGAAATTCATCAAGATCATAACATTTGAGAGAAATTTGAGAACATAATAGAGCAATTTGAGAGAAAGATTGAATGAATAGCATTGCAATTTGAGAGTTGAGAGCTAGATTTAGGCATTATCATACATCAATTCTCATTCTAGGACTGTCACTAATGGAGATTAAGGTTGCGAGCTTCATTAGCATGCTTAGTTAGAGAGCCATGGAATTATCATTGTTATTTTTTCAATTATTTGAGTTAAATTAGACTTTTCTTTCTATATAATTGATTAATTTCAAACTAATTTCATGAAGGTATACTTTATATACACAGCTACCTTAACTTGGTGGAAATTTATTAAAACAGAGAGGGATAAAGAAGGTAAGCTTCCCATTGCTACTTGGAAGAGCATGGTGGAAAAAATCAAAGAAGCCTATATGCCAAAGGATTATGAGATCCAATTACATAATAAAAGACAAAATTTAAGACAAAAGGAGCTTGATGTGAACTCTTACACTGAGGAGTTCCAAAAATTGTGTTTAAGATCCAAGGTTCAAGAAGATGGAAGTCTTAGAGTGGCAAGGTATCTCAATGGTTTGAAATGGAATATTCAAGAGGAAATAAGTTTGTTAAGCCCTACTATTGTCCACAAGTGTTACCAGCTAGCACTTAAGGTTCAAGAAAAGAGTAAGAAGTAGCAATAATCAAGAAATAGAGGTAGGAGCAGAGGAAGAGATAACAAAGGCCATAGGGGTATTTTTGGTGGTAGAATTTTTGACCAAAGGACCCAAGGAGAATCTAAAATCACAAAGAAGAGTGGAGAAATGAGTGGAAGAGAAATTTATGGTAGAAGAAGAGGCCCTATAAGTAGCAACAATAGAGGAAGAGGATCCTACTTTGCTAATATGAAAGGTTACCACTGTCATCAACTAGGACACCCGACCTATAAATGCCCTGAAAATAAATCCTCTTCTTCATAAGGTGATAGGAGAGTTACTTATGTACAAGAAGACACAACAAGTGTGAAATACCCTAAGATAATCTTGGAATCAGAAGTTGGAGAAAACTTAATGATTAGGATAATTTTAATCAAAGAACCTGTCAAGGAGGAACAAAAAAAGATCCCTATTCAAGGTAAAATGTAAAATTTTGATTAAAGTATATAAATTTATTATAGACTCTAGGTCTACTGATAATATAATTTCAAAGGAAGCCACAAATAAGTTGAAATTGACCAAAATAGCTCATAGCAGCCCATATAGAGTTACATGGCTTAATAAGGGGCAACATGTGTTGTTGAATGAACAAGCATGGGTGGAGTTTTCTATAGGGGGATACAAAGATGAGATTATATGTGATGTGTTACCCATGGATGCATGCCATCTCCTATTGGAAAGACCATGTTAGTTTGATAGAAAATCCATCGACGATGGTGAAAAGAACTCTTACTCATTTCAGAAGAATGGAGTTACTTACAAGATTCAGTCCTTGGTGGATGAAGAGGAAGGCAAGAATATGGGCCTTAATGTGTTATTTGTGAGTTGAAAGGAGTTCTTGAATACTCTTAAGGAGGAAGAAATTTATGGTTATGATATTTTTGTGAAGCTTAAGGAAGAAACAAAGACTAAGAAGACAAACATACCTGTAGAGATACAATGTCTATTGGATAAGTACACAAACATAATAATTGATGGAACTCTTGCTACCCTACCACCACAGAGGATAGTAAGTCATTAGATTGACTTTATTCCAAGAGCATCTTTTCCAAACAAAGCTCCTTACAAAATGACACCTAAATAGTACGAGGAGATAGCTAGATAGGTGCAAGAGCTTCTTGACAGTGGTTTGATTACAAAAAGTATCATCCCTTGTGCAGTTCCAATAGTGCTAGCACCTAAGAATGGGGGTGCATGGAGGCTATGTATAGATTCTAGAGCTATCAACATGATAACCATTAGGTATAAGTTCCTTATACCTTGAATTGAGGATCTTATGGATTTTTTGGGAGGAGCACAACATTTCAGCAAGATAGACCTAAAGAGTGGCCACCATTATATAAGAATAAATGAGGGAGATGAATGGAAAAATGCCTTTAAAACCACTAAAGGACTTTATGAATCATTTTTCATGCCATTTGGACTCACTAATGCTCATATCACATTCATGAGGCTCATGAATGAAGTCCTTAAGGAATTTACTGGTAAATTTGTTGTTGTTTATCTTGATGACATATTAATATTTAGTAGGACTAAGGAAGAGCATCTTAAACATGTTGAAATTATTTTGAAAAAAAGTTGCAAGATGAAAAACTAACTATAAACTTGGAGAAAAGTGATTTTATGAAGCAAGAATTGGTTTATCTTGGATTTGTGGTGTCAAAGGGAGATTTGAATATGGATACCTTAAAAGTCTCAACTATACTCAGTTGGCCAACTACTAAAACAACTAGTGAGGTGAGAAGCTTCCATGGTTTAGCTCAATTCTATAGGAAGTTTATAAGGCATTTTACTACAATCTATGCTCCTGTGCTTGATACTATTAGAGGTGGTATAAAGACTAAGTTCAAATGAACACAATAAGATAATAGGGGTTTTGAACTCTTTAATAAAGAGGTGGCAACACAACCTATGTTAATAATACCAAGTTTTGAATTTGTTTCACTTTGGAGTGTGATGCTAGTAACATTATAGTGGGTGCAGTTTTGAGTCAAGAGAATATACGAGTGGCATTCTTTAGTGAAAAACTTAATGAAGCTAAGAAAATATATTCCTCTTATGACTTAGAGCTTTATGCACTTGTCCAATCCCTAAGAAAATGGTGACACTACCTCCTACCCAAGGATTTTTTTTTGCATGTACAGACAATCAAGCATTGAGTTTCCTCAACTCACAAGACAAGCTAAGCCATAAACATATCAAATGGATGGAGTACTTGCAGTCCTACACTTTCTATATAAAACACAAGAAACAACAATTGAATAAGGTTTCTAATGCACTAAGTAGAATATTACTCATAGTTTAGGAGGTAAAGTTGAAAAGAATTGGTGTGGAAAGCTTAAAAGACCTCTATAAGGAGGATGAGGATTTCAGAGAAACTTACAAGGTATGACAAGAGTTCAACAATAACTTTCACTATAAATATGTTGAATATACATTATAGAATGGATTTCTATTCAAAGGTGGATAGTTATGTGTACCTAAGGGTTAAATGATGGAAAAATTGATGCAAGAGAAGCATAATGGAAGCCTTAGTAGTCATTTTGGACTGAGTAAAACTTTGGAGTTGATACAAAGGTTCTACTATTAACCAAGAATGTAGAGAGATATAAGAAGATATGTAGAGAAGTGCACAATATGTCAAAGGGAAAAAGGAACATCCTCCAATTCTGGTTTGTATCAACCATTGCCAATTCCCAATAAGCTATGGGAATGTGTGAGTATGGATTTTGTTGTTGGATTACCCAAGACTAGGACTGGTTATGATAGCATAGATGTTGTTGTTGATAGATTTAGTAAAATGAGTCATTTAATCTCATGTAAGGTGTTTCATGATGGTAGTCATATAACACATTTGTTCTTTAGGGAAGTAATCAGAATTCATGGACTCCTAATCAACATAGTCTCGGATAGGGACACCAAATTCATGGGGCATTTTTGGAAAAATTTATGGAAGAGACTAGGAACCAATCTGTCTTTTGGATCTGCTTACCATCCACAAACTGATAGGTAGACTGAGGTTGTAAATAGGACCTTAGGAGACCTTATAAGATGTATAACCAAAGAGTATGGGCAAGCTTGGGATCAATTCCTTCACCAAGATGAATTTGCATACAATGATACAATGAATAGGACCACAGGTAAGAATCCTTTTGAAATAGTTTATGGGATGCACCCTAGGGGTGTGTATGAAATAAGAGATCTCAAAGAGATTCTAGAGAGGAGTGGACATGCAAAGGATTTTGCACATTCCATAAAAGAATTCCATGAGCAAGTAAAGAAGACCTTAGTAGAAAACACTTCCAAGATCAAGGAAAAAATTAATGTTAGGAGAAAGGATATCCAATTTATAGTTGGAGACTGCATGATGGTTCATTTAAACCAAGATAGAATCCAGAAGGGAGTACCAAGTTAATTAAAAAAGAGGAGGATTGGCCCTTTCAAAATCCTAGCTAAGTATGGGAACAATGCATACAAGATGGATCTGCCCAAAGATGTAGCATTGTCACTTGTATGCAACATAGAAGATTTGGTGAAAT
Source organism: Thuja plicata (assembly GCA_018584345.1). Lineage (NCBI taxonomy): Eukaryota > Viridiplantae > Streptophyta > Pinopsida > Cupressales > Cupressaceae > Thuja > Thuja plicata. The sequence continues at coordinate 1,260,877 of MU223971.1, read as the reverse complement.
ACAAGGGTCATAGCCTTGATAGACAAGAACATAATGATGATGTGAAAGAAATAGTTCAAGACCTAGCACTACCTTTGCAACCAAACCTACAATAGAGATGATTCTATACAAGCGAGTTTCCAAGAATACCAGAAATAAATATTACATGGAATATCTCATCAAGTGGGTACAACAACTAGAATCAGAGGCTACGAGGATTTATGAAGGTGATTTCAAGAAGCTTGGAATTTATTTTTCAATTTTGTCTTCAAAGATAACTTGAGATCTTCTCATCAGGGGGAGAATGGTGCTGGAGCACCTAGAGGTTGGTCCTATCTAGCTAACAAATTTTGGCTTGGAAATCCTACTTTAGGCTTGTGTTAGTTTGAGAATGTTCTAGTGTGAGTTTAGTTTAGTTTCTGATGTTGTATGTTTTGTTGTGGAAATGTTGTGTCCAATAGGCCTGATGTTGGGGTAAGCCAAATAGGAAAAAGTTGAGAAATGGCACCTAGAGTGCATAAATTGATCCATTTTAATTATGATTATGCTTAGAAGTGATTTTTAGATGAATTGGAACCTATAATGTTGGGTTAGAACAAAGTAATTGTGAAATGTCAAAAGATGTAAAAAGTTGTCGATCAACTTTTGCAACTTTGAAAAGTTGCTAGACAACATTTGGGAAAAAGTTGCAAACTGACCAAAGGAAGTTATGGGTCAATTTGAGAAATTTTCATAGGTAAATGGGACCTATTTAAGTACTTTTATGGCCTTGTACAAAGGTTGGACACTTGTGGATACATTTTGCAAGATTTTGAATCAGACAGTTTGTTGTTACAGAGCAATTTTCTTGTTTTGTAGAACTTAATGGATTAAATATGCTTTCTTTTCCATGTAACTAGAAGGGTGTGATGGTTTTTAAATTTTGTATGGAGTGGAGTAGTCTTTAGATTTTTATTTTGAAGTGTAAATTAATTACTATCCCTGTTCTAGATTCACTGGACCAGTCAGGGTTGTAAATACAAAAATGGATCCTTAGGAGGTTCTGACCATGGAAAATAAATGAGCCTTGGTAGAATGGAGAAGGGATATATGTACAATGTTTCCATTTTTGTTAGGAGGTTAGAAGTGTTAACATTGAATTTTGAGCTCTTTCCCTAGGCGAGCTTGTTCATAGCCTAACTAGGGAAACAAGAGGGACAAAGAGTCTAACTTACAGGAGTGGATTGATCAAAGAAATAAAACACCTCAGTGGTGTCTCTAAGGCATTGGAAGAGCTTGGTGCATGAGATAGTGAATTTTTGAATCCATTTGAATGGATTTTGAACATGATATGCAAAGATTGGTTCATTTTCTCAAGAATTAGTTCATTTAGGGTTTAGTGTTGTACAGACACCTCCAGAGCCTAAGACCAATAAAATCCTTTGAGTTTTGGTAAAGGGTTTCTGAATCAAAATTGGGTTTAAGGGGTTGTGTGGAAGTTTTAGGAAAGAAAGCCAAAACCCTACAAAATAGGGCTAATAGAGACCTAATTTCTTCTAGCCCTTAATTCTAGGAAGAATGTGTAGTGATGGAGAGATGAACCCTAATTCTTGATAGAATTTATAATTGTGGTCTTAGATGATTCAAAAACCTACCCTAACTTCTGCAAGGTAACACAATAGGGTTTGTGTTTTGGAGAGGGGCTTACCCTGGTGAGCTCAATTGAAGCATAGACTAGTGAGAAGCTGAAATTGATAGGAAGGTTGAAGGAGTGGGTAAGGAGATTGGTTTGGAACTCTCCTAGGATCTTGGTGATCAAGAAATCCCAAGGAAGTCTAATTTGGACTTGTGTTAAATTAGAGCTTAGTTTAAGTGTGAAAATCTCCCTATCAGGTTACTTGAGGACAAGCAATCTCTAGGAGGGAAGACTGTAATGTTTGCTCCTTAGGCAGTTGGTTACCAGTTGAGGTTGACCTATTATTTGGTTCTTTTAGGCTAGTATATTGTGCAAGGGACCCATTTAGGGGCTTATGAAGACATATCAAGGCTTTTTGACCTATTATTACATTCTTGTAGTTTAGTATATTGTGTAGCGGACCCATTTCGGGGCTTATGAAGACATATTAGGGCTTTGTGAGCCAGTTTGGCCAATTTGGGATAGTCTCCTTAATTTTAGGAGGAATCCCTATTTTATAGGGATTAAATAGGAGCTGATCAAGATGCATTAAGAGACCTCTAGGACCATCTTAGAGAATTTTGGTACAATTCTTTTTCTTTTTAGGAGGTGTTCCTAAATTTTTAGGAGATTGCCAGTTAGTTGCAATGAGAAGACAACATTAGTGGATAGGCATCATCAAAAATAATACAGATTGGGGTCCAAATGAGAGAGTATTGAATAAATCATAAATTTTTTAATTATTTCCTAAGTTATATGTTGTATTATCTTGAAAAGTTAGCACCCATAATTGGATACTTTACTAGGACCTATTAGATCCCATTTTGGTGATTTCAAGGTCTAAATCCCCATTATGCTTGATCTTATCAACCTGTCCTTTCTCTCCTTACTTCTTTTCATCTATCTAAGAATCCCCTCCAAATTATGACCTATTTTATAGGGTAATAATGCCTATGGCATTCTGCCCTAGACAATTGTGGCCCAAATTTGGTCCAGGGCCCGATATCAGGGTATTAGTGAGAGTTTTGATTTTGCACTTGACATAGATCATTTTTGAATCTTGTATTGATGGAGTAAGTATAAAAAGATATTATCTCTCCTCATTTTTTATATCACAACCATACTCAACCATTTTTGCAATCAAGCTGTCAATATTTTCAAGCAATCAAGAGCAATTGAGTATTTTGATTTAATATTTGAAGGAAAGCATCCGAGGTCAAGATATCCAAGTCTCCAATTCTTCAAGATAATTGAAGTAAAAGGAAATATTATCCAATTTATCCAAGTTTCTATCCCATGGTTTCCAAGTAGAGTATTTTTTAATCAAGAAATAAGATTCTTCCTTTATTCTCCTTCTTCTTCCTTCATTGCAAGAAATTTTCAAGCATACCAACATTCAAGATCTAGGAGTGAAATTCATAGATGTATGCACTTGTGAGGGAATCCTTGATTATACATCAAATTCCAAGGTAAACTCTTTGGATTTCAATTAAATTTCAATCATCTTCATGGGTACGAGTAATTTCTATATCCATCCATGAGGGTTTTGTTACCCCAAATGACTTTTGAAGGTTTCCATTAGCATTCAAGCATTCAAATAGCCAGTCGGTAACAGAGTCAAGATAGACTAGTCCGGTAATGATCACCAAGTGAAAAGTTAACCAAGTGCACACCAACAGTTACATAAAAGTTTGTAATGGCACACCATTCTATGTAAAAAAATTTTCTCAGCTGGATAACAGTTTACAATGATCGAAGAGAGCATTAATTATAGATGCACACATTAATTGTTTATATCTCCTATGTATAGATGATCAAGGTAAATTTTGTACACCATTGATCTTAGGTTTTCTAAGATATTGTAAACCCTAATTAGGTTAAGAGGTTTGATATATGCAAGGTTAAGGTGTCATTTTTTAATGTATATTGATCAATTAATGATCAAGTAGCCACCATACGAAGGACATCAGGAGACCATACAAGGGTTTTAGAACAAGGACTACATTGCAACATTCAATTTATAGAACAGAGGCAAGGCTATCGAGCAGTACAAAAGGTATTATCATTCACAGTAAGGTGATAAATTTATTGTACTTAAAGGATCTTTATTCACAATATTGAGATTGTAATTTGTTTAGATCACATAATTTTGTTACTCTATGACAATTGTAATAATCCTAAAATATCCTAACAAAGTAGACTTAACCGTCTTTGTATAAATATCTTAACAGAGTGCACACATACATTGTGTTGCTAAATCCTCACACGAGGTAGATCTAATCGATTTTATTATTACTCCTAAAAGAGTAAGGTCACTAGAAGTGATCAAATATTTGTAAGCCCTAACATGCTACTTCATTACTACAGTAGTGAAGCTTTGTGGGTCTCATCCCCACCATAATTTTTACCTTCTAAGAGGGTTTTTTTGCGATAGAAAAATACTAGTGTCATGTGTACTTAAGTTTCATGAATGTTTATTGTTTGGATTACATGCATTTACATTTTAGCATTAACATTACATATTTGGTGAAAGTAATCTATTCATTCAATTATAACCATATTTGATTACAAAGATTTGTTTGAAAGTTTTTAAGAGTACTGATTCACCCCTCCCCTCTCAGTACACACCTTTCTATTATTCCAATAGGTTTATGCAAAGTAAATCTACCATTTTCCTTTTTAGATACTTTCCTTTATGCAATCTCTATCCATTTTCAAGTTTGATTCCTAAATAGGGGTTTAACCAAGGAAAATCAATTTATACAACCCTTTCCCCTATTCTCTATGCATAGGAATAGGTTGCAGAGCCACCAGATCAAAATCAGAAAGATCAGACACAATCGCAAAGACTTAGAAAAATTCAGTTAGATTTTCCCTAGTACAAAACACCATTGGAAATATATCCCCAGTTATAGGATATGTTTCACCCTGTCCCCAAAAGTTTCTACTCAAATTTCACGTATAGTTCAAATCTGTAGTCTAGTTTCTGTTTCTATACTTTTCTTCCCACTGTTTGTCTGAATTAGTCTAGTTTTTCTTAAAATTTTAGTAACTTTTTTATTAATCACCTTAATCACATTTGTACATCATTATCATTTTTATCAATCACATATTTAGGTGAAGGATCATTGTCCCACTTATCATTTGAGTCTCCTCTTGAACCTAATGGAGCATCTTCCTTCCAAAATATGTAATTCGTGAAAAGGAGATGCGATTTTACCTATCTATGTCATTGCTTCCATTTTCACTCTATGCATTTTTGGTAAACCCAAATAATAACATTTCAATTCTGATTTGATGTTTAGATCTAATTTTTAAGCATTACATAATTCTCATTTTGATAGTTATACCTAGATCTAATTTTTATGCTCTACATTAGATCTTTAATTTGATATTTAGATGTTCTTTTCATATTAAAAAAATGTTATTTTCTTTGGTTGAATTGCATATCTCTTTGAAATCTTGTAATTTAATTAGATCTATCTTTTTTTCATTCCCTTGTGCATGAGTGTCATTACCTTAAGTGCTTCTTATATAGCATTTGGGTTAGGAGAAGTTGTAGACTTATGGGTTCTTTTGATCTTGAGCCTTCTATTTTTCCTAGGAATCTTGATGAGACCAACATGCATCCTAATGACATTAATCATATTACGGAGAAAATATATTCCCATTCTTCTCATGAGGAATATGAGGCCCTAAGAGTCCCTCTTATGCAATTCCAATAAATTTCTCATGATTTTGAAAAAAATGAGCAATATTTAGGACAAGAAAACTCTAATCCTTAGGCCATATCCATTGTAGAAGGTTTGAGGAAGATAATTCATAATCATGAGCATGGTGTTTATATCTTGCGTAGTATCTCTCATCTCATTGATAAAAATGTCAAGCCTCTTAAAGATTGTTCTCAAGAGCTATGTTTAATTCCACTAACTACTAGTGTTGAGACCTCCATGCCTATCTCTACTTACATTCCTAGTGTATCCACCTATGCTCCACCTATCATAACCACTTCCATTCAAAATATCAACCGTATACATGTTAGAATTCCTAACCCTATTGTTCCCACTATTCCTTCAATTTTTCCATTTGTTTATTTACCTTCATCAATGCCCACTTACAATATTGTTCCTTTTTTAGACTCTACCATCCCTTCAATTTCCAATATTGATCTAAACATTTCAAACATATCTCCTACCACTCTTTCTACTGATTCTACTATTAGTATCTTGGCTCAAACTATGTCCTTGCAACAACAAAATTATTCTATGACCCAATCAAATTTCAACATTCCTACTTGTGACATTGCTAGTCCTATTTCATTATATATTATTTGTGTTATTATCTCGCAATACATAGAGATTCCTCATCTTGATACTTATAATGGTAAAGGTGATCCTTTGAACCTTGTCAATACTTTTAAAACATTGTATAGTGTTTTCTCTCATGATCATAGGTTCATGGATAAATTATTTACTATAACCTTTCAAGATAAGGCCTTGCAATGGCATTTCTCCTTTCCTTCATATTATATTAACTCCTTTCAAAATATTGCTAATTATTTCATCCAACAATTCAAAACAATATTGGTCTTAAGATCTCTTTGACTAATTTAATGCATTGCAAACAAGGTGTTAAAGAAAAAGTGACTAATTTAATTGGTAAATTTAAGCATTTGCATGCTCTGATTTCTTATCTCGTGCTTAATATTGATGTGCAACGTGTTTTTATTTCTAATTAAAAAAAATACATTAGACATAAGATTCTTCTTTCTGAAGTTTCTTCTATTAATAAATTATGTATAGTGCTTCATAATTATCAGCTTCAAGTGAGCCAGTTTGAGAGCACCACTCTAATGGCTCTGGTTGATAAGAGTGATGTTGCAACCCATAACTTTAACAAGTTTTAGAAAACAAAGAAATTCATTAAAATCAATAATTCATCCAACATCGTTGATGAAAAAGTGGCAAAAACATCCAAAGGTGTGGCTCCTTTGTCATTTGTTTTTAGACCTTCTCGTAATTTTACTCAACTTTCTAAATCTTTGCATAATGTGATGGTGATGTTGATTAATGCTAAAGTGTTAACTCTTCCTCCTGTTAAACCAATTGAAAGTTCTAAACCTTTTCCCAAGTCCTTTGATCACAAAGCTTTTTTTCAATACCATTGTTAACCTAGTCATGATACTGAGAAGTGTATATGTTTGAAATATGTTATTTGGGACCTCAATTATTCTAATACTATATCTATTGAGTGTGTTAATGATTAAGGAAACAATTTTTAGCACCTCCCAACCAAAGTTTGCAAATCTATACCAATCCTTGCCATCTCATTATACCAATAGTGTTGAGTCTACCTAATCTTTTCCTTCTTCTTCTACCCATTTTGTTGATTAAGATGAAAAGTGAGTTGAATCCAATAATGTTATAAACCTCATCAATCAAACCGAACTTAAACCAAAACCTGAACCTAAGATTTGCATTACCTTTGACTCTAGTGAGACGGTTAAGGCACTTGATGGTCCTCTTTACATTTTGCAAAGGTTAATGATATTTATTCTTGTGGTGTCCTTATTGACCCTACTTGCATGGTGAATGTGATAACTGAAGAACATATTTTCAATAGATTATTGCAACATAATTTTAATGATAAATTTAATGCTATGATCCAAACTTGTAGTGGTTTCATTTATCCAACCCATGGTTCAAATACATTTCGTATAGAAGTTGGTGGTAAAACTCTAGATGTCACCTTTGTTTTCATCCCAACTTACAATCAGTTCCAAGTCAAAATTGGTCTTCCATGGCTTGCCTTCATGAAATATATAGCCTCTCCTATTCATAAGTGTTTGAAATTTCCCCAAAATAGAGAAATAACGAATGTTAATCATAGTCTCTATCAAGCTTCCATACCTCGAGATTCTATTGACCTTGATTTATTTTGGTCTTATATGCCTCAATCAACTCAAACCCACAAAGATAATCTATTTCGATCATATCATAAATACAAGATCCAAAATATTTGTGAGATTAGCAATCATAAGGATGTTCCATCTCCTTTCCCTAGACCTGTACTTGTCCCCTCACCACCTACACCTCCCATATATTCTTATGTTCCACCTCCTATATATTATAAAAATTATGCTGATGCTATTCTCTCAACCTAGTGAGGTTTCTTTCATTATTCCTCTTAAAGAAGAAAAGAGCCCGATGTTGATTAATCTTGAACTAAACCTTATTTCTAGAAAAAACAAACATAGCCATTGTGATCATGATCACCGCCATAAATGTCATGCTAAATCCCATCAATGAGGCTCCCAAAACCTTTCTTCACCTAAAACACCTACTGATTCATTGATTCCCTTTGATTAGTCCATGTATAATCCAAAGTAGGAAGTTAACTTGAAAAAGATGAAATTGAATAAACATAATAATTCTATTCATATCTTGGATTCTATTACAATTACTTTGGATGAATAAGATGCTCTTGATGATGATACTTTTGATGTTCCTAGTTAAACTAATGGTGATATTCATGCTAGTGATTCTGATGCTATGTATGAAATTATTGATGTTAATCATCATTTACCAGCTATATTTTCATAACAATTATCTATTAGTCTTACTAACAAGAAAAGTGAACCATCTTTACGACATGGTCATAGGTTGGAACTAGCTATTATTCTAATACTGTGCTTGATGTTTCTCCTCTTGCATGTTTCCTTCCTTCCCTAAACACCTTAGACTAAGATGGGGGGGGGGGGCAGGCAATATGCTTGACTAGCTCCTCTTATGCAGTGGATTCTATGTGTCTTTCTTATTGTAATAAATAATATGCTCTTGATGATGATACTTTTGATGTTCCTAATTCAACTAATGGTGATATTCATGCTAGTGATTCTGATGCTATGTATGAAATTATTGATGTTAATCATGATTTACTTTGGATGAATAAGATGCTTTGGATGAATAAGATGCTTCTATTACAATTACTTTGGATGAATAAGATTCTCTTGATGATGATACTTTTGATGTTCCTAATTCAACTAATGGTGATATTCATGCTAGTGATTCTGATGCTATGTATGAAATTATTGATGTTAATCATGATTTACCAGCTATATTTTCTAAACAATTATCTATTAGTCCTGCTAACAAGAAAAGTGAACCATCTTTATGACATGGTCATAGGTTGGAACTGGCTATTATTCTATCTACTGTGCTTGATGTTTCTCCTCTTGCATGTTTCCTTCCTTCCCTAAACACCTTAGACTAAGATTCGGGGGGGGGGGGGGGGGGGGGG
>MU223971.1:1235506-1251218 GCA_018584345.1 Thuja plicata | reverse complement strand
CATGCACACGCACATGCACATGCACACGCACACGCACACGCACACACACGCACATGCACATGCACACGCAGACACACACATGCATGCACACACACACACACAAACACACACACACATGCACATACACACTCACATGCACACACACACACACATGCACAGACACACACACACTCACACTCACACTCACACTCACACTCACACTCACATGTACATGCACACACACACATGTGTGCACACACATACACACACACATGAACATGCACATACACACGCACATGCACACCCACATGTACACACACATAGATGCACATGCACACACACACACACAAATGCATGCACATGGCCACGTGCACATACACACACACAATGATTCAATTGAATCCCCCTATTTTAGATGGATAATGAGACATTGCTTTTCATAAGAACTGATCCTATCTTTCTAGATTCCTTAATGGAGACAATGCTTTCCTTATGGACTAATATTCCTTTCCTTGATCTCTTTGGAGACAATTCTTTCCTTAGGTCTAATCACCCTTATTGGATCCCTTAATGGAGATAATGCTTTCCTTAAGGATTGATCCTCTTTGATGTGTTGACTAGCATAACACAACTTGCTAGACTATCAATGCCATCTTTTGTAGTGCTTTTCCTTTACATGATCCATAGTAAGGAAATACCTTACTAGGATAGTGGTAACCTCTCTCTCTCTCTCTCTCTCAACAATGCCTTGTTTATGTTGGTTTTAGATTTGATGAAGACTTGAGTCACTTTGGGGCTTGATGTTTCTTTCTCTCCTTGACCTTGATAAGATTATTATTATGCATTGATCTACTTTACCATGAGCATGAGGTTATCTCATACTCCCGCTAAATTGGGGGCTAAATGTATCATCCTAAAAAGTTAAAACCTATAATTGAATACTTTACTAGGATCTCTTAGACCCCATTTTAGTGATTTCAAGGTCCAAATACCTATTATGCTTGATCCTAGCAACCTGTCCTTTCTCCCCTACTTCTTTTCATCTATCCCAACATCTACTCTAAATGATGGCCCATTTACAGACAATACCTATCTCTAAGGTCATTTTATAATTGGATACTTTTCTAGAACCTCTTAGACCCCATTTTAGTGATTTTGAGGTCTAAATGTATGTTATGCTTCATTCTAGCAACCTGTCCTTTCTCCCCCTTCTTCTTTTCATCTATCCCAACATCCGCTCTAAATTATGGATTTGATGAAGATTTGAGTCAGTTTGAGGCTTGATGTTTCTTTGTCTCCTCAACCTTGATAAGATTCTTCTTATGCATGGCTCTACTTTACCATGAGAATGAGGTTGTCTCATACTCCTGCTAAATTGGGGGCTAAATGTATCATCCTAGAAAGTTAACACACATAATTAGACACTTTACTAGGACCTCTGAGACCCCATTTTGGCAATTTTGAGGTCTAAATGCCAGTTATGCTTGATCCTAACAACCTGTCCTTTCTCCATGTTGCTGCTCAAATCAATAGATTGGATTTCCTATGGACTTTCCAATCCAATAATGGGAAACCCAAGTGATCTAGACAACTAACAAGGTTTCAACCAAGTCTAGGCTAAACCTTCTATAATTCTAGCTCTACAGAACCAAGGCTGGTGGGCCTATACCTTAAACTCATCCTTCAAGCTTTAAGGCTTTTTATAGCAGATAAAATGCATTTCTAACTTCTTTCTCTCACAATATGGCAAGGTAATTGCAAGAAATCTTAACTAAAAACAATGAATCACAAAGTGCTAATTGAAATGATTTAATTGATTAAATGAATGATTGTTGATATAAATGAATTGAAAAGTATAGATAGATAGAGTTTCACAAAACTATGAACAATGAATTAAATGACCATAATCCAATATATATGTAGACCACTACCTTATTTTCTCATGGGCAATAGAGTAAAGATCATCCCAATCCTTTGTACAACCTTAGAGAGAGTTTACAAGAAACATATCAATTCAAAGGTGTTATGAAATGAGCATATAACCTAAGTTGATTCATAGTTATCTCAACTGAATCAATTTTCAAATGATAGATTGATTGATTTTGGACACAATCAATTGAATTTAACCATACAAGATGAAAAGACCAATTGATAATAAGAACTATGAATCTGAATCAGGAATGCTACACCAAACTATCACTTTGAAGAAAATCTATAGATTTTATCTAAGGGACTAATTGAAAATGACCAGATATCTATTCCCATAGATTAAAGAAAAAGGTGTACTTATCTTATTGATTTTAAAAAATGGTACAATTAGTTCATGTCACAGTTGTTGATCAAAACTATCCAATATGACTATAGTAATAGTAATAATAATATCTCCACTCATATTAATCTTGGTATGCTTATTTATGTCAAGTCCAAAAGATGCGAACAAGCTTCAGATCAATACGTCTATTCATAACTAATACCTAACCCTAGGATCAACAACTTAACAATTATAATTACATCTCAGGAATGATTAATCATCCTTGTCTGAAACTACATTATCAACCCAAAGAGATAAGAATAATAGTCACTAACAAATCACTTGTGATTTGTTAGAGACACTTTAGAATAATGATTCTGTGTTAAAATATTGTGGTTCTTTGACTATAATTTCATCCATATATTTCTGCTTCTGATAATTGCTATTATCTTTTGCATTTCAAATAGCTTCATCATGTTGATCAAAGAATTTGATATCGTTAGCCACTTTCTGATATTCTTTTATCTTCTGCATAATATCAATGGATGTCCACATGTATTATCTTCTAGTATCCCACCCAAGTCGCACTATTATGTTAGAATATAAGTCCATATTTTTCCACCTTCAAAAACCCTGCATGTCAATGACATATCAAACAATATATAAAAACCCTAAGAGATATAAATATAATTAAGAGAAAATAAAAATAAAAAACAACTCCCTGTCAACATAGTCTCTTAGATTTTATGCTCTTCTATTTGACAAAAACATGTGGCATCATTGCGTAATGCCTTAATGAATAAAAGTCGTGCATCTCTACTTCAAGGCATTACACCTGTCATTGATACTTTCCATAGTTTAATAGTTGATCGCATTGCATAGACCATCATGGGGCCTGAGACACTCGTCATTCAGGCGTAATGCCTTAATGGTTATATGTTGATCACTTTTTCTTCAAGGCATTACACTGTCCATCTGATCAATTTGAACTTGATCGGTCTTTAATAGTATTCCTTTTTCTTTATTACCAAGAATCTAGTGAGTCTGAGACACATGTCACTCTTTTGCGATCTTTCCCCAGATAAAAGACTTGATTCTTTTCATTTTGATTAAGTGATAACCATAGATCAAATCTGAATTTAACCATTCAATCTTCTTCATTTTCCTTTTCAGTCTTGCATTAGCTGCACTTTATCTTCTTATGTTTGAGCCTGCGTGAGTGAGCAACAACTAAAGCTGGTTCTTAGATTTTCACTTGGTCGCACAGTCACAACCCTTAATTTGTTAATCACTAAGCCTTAGCGAGTGAGTGATGGCATAAAAAATTCTTTATTCACACACTCGCGTAAAAGAAATGCTTAACTGCTAACCATTAGATAGTGAGCGATGAAACACAATCTTCTTGATCGCACACTCACAAATTAAAAATGTTAAGTGAACAGACCATTGTGAGTGAGCAATTAACATAAAATTTCCTTCAATCACACACTCATGGAGTGAAAAGCTTAAAGTGAAATAGCATGGCGAGTGAACGCCCACTATACATGAGATCAGATTTCAACCGTAGATTTTCATTGTTTCATTGCTTAGACTTTAGTGGAGCCAAGACACGTGGTGATCAGGCGTGATTCCTTAATGGATAGATATTGTGTATCTTTTCTTTAAGGTATTGCGCCAACTGTAGATTTGTTTAGATTCTTCCTGATATTTAACCATTGATTAACCCATGGATTGGATTTAAAACCCGATCATCTTTATTTCCTAGTTAATTCATCACCGTCGATTTCACCCATGTGCTAAAAGATCAAAACCTTAGTTGGTCACATTTTAACCAGCTACATATATGAAGTGTACCCTTATCATCATTTTCAACCAATCATTTTCCACAAACTAGATCCTTTTAACCTCACCATTATACTTCTGTGGGCCCGAGACACACGTCACAATATTGCGATGCCTTGAAGACTAAAAATTGTGCATTTGGGCTTTAAGGCATTATGCCTACCGTAGATCCTATTTGACTATTAACCGTTGAAAGACCTGTCATGTAAACTGACATGTATCCCTATCAAATTACTTGACCAATCAAAATTCTACCACCTGTATCCCTGCTGTCATATTGCCTCTCGCCTTGGTGGGTCCAGGAGACATGTCATTCAGGCGTAATGCCTTAATGGTTAGATGTTGATCACTTTTTATTTAAGGCTTTACATTGTCCATTAGATTAATTTGAACTTGATCAGTGTTTACTTTATTCCTTCTTTTCTCAGCCTGGCCCGCCATGGACATGTGTCTTCAAGGCGTAATGCCTTAATGAATAGATTTCAAGCATCTTTTGTTTAAGGAAATACGACAATCATCAGATGGATATTTACTTGCTCGATGTTTAAGTATCTTTGAATTTTGTCAACCAAGATCAGAAGACACGTGTCGGCATCGTGGAATGCCTTAATGAGTAAAGATCATTCATCTCTTGATCAAGGGAATACACCAACTGTCGATCTACACTGAGTTTTAACTGTCAGACGGATCTATGTAAAAGTACAAAATAAATAAAGAGACCACGAAAAGACAAGCAACAATTATATTTATGAATTTAAATATGAATATGCAAGCCAAAAAAATAAGAATAATATGATATATGAAATAAAAATAGACATAAGAGATAATTAAAAGCATAGATGAACACATAGAAAATGAAAGCATAAACATAATAATGAATACAAAGGATACTTCCCTGAGCCATTTTCATGTGCAAATTTGATCTACAAATTTGGGTTCTACCAGTGGCTCTTTCTGGGGATGTGCATTCATACCTGGACATAGAAAGATCCTAGCTATCTCTAGAGAAGAAGACCATTAGAAGAACAAAAGACTACATTACATATCATACAAATAAGGAAAACAAACCCGCCTTTTGTATTTTTTAAGAAAAGAAGGGTTTAATATACTAACCATGTATGGGAACCTCATGAGGATAACCTTCCAAATCCTATAAAAGATAATAATTCTCACCTCCTTTACCGATGATGACAAAAAGACCTACCCATAAGGCCTCAAATTTTCCATTTTTTTTCTTTATCCCGATCTTTTACATTCCATCTCAAAACTAAATCTCCTTCTTGGAACTTCCTTTCTGTGGTCTTTTTGCCAAACAAAAATTTCACTTTCTTCTGTAATTCATGATTCCTCTCTTGAGCCTGATTCCTCATTTCATCCAATTTTGCAAGCTGATGAAATCTATCTTCCATGAAATTCACCTCTTCCCATTGTTCTTTATTCACAAATTTGTATACTGGTAACAAATTATTCAATGGTAAATGAGCTTTCTTTCCATAAACAAGTTCATATGGTGCATATCTAGTAGAATTCTTAATTGTAATATTGTCTTCCCAAAGTGCAAGTGGTAACTTTGAATCCCATGATCTTTTGTTGTTGTTTAACATTCTTTTGACGATCTTCATTATATTCTTGTTATTATATTCTACTTGGTCATTTCCTTATGGGTGATAAGGGGATGAATAAGAAATTTTTATTCCATATTTCTCATGAAATTGAGTGAACTCTGTAGATCTGAAGCACATAGCATTATCAATCATATGAGGAACACCAAATCTTGTCAATATATTTTCATTCAGGAAAATGATCACCACTTTACTAGTAGCTTTTTTAGTAGGTATGGCTTCCACCCACTTAGTGAAGTAGTGAATGACCACCAAAATCAATTTATGTCCTCCACTAGAAGTATCAGTGATTTCTCCTATGAAATCTATTCCCCACATTTGGAATTGTTCTTCAGTAGACATAGGATTAAGAGGTAATGCACCATTATATTTGAGTTTTCCTGAAATTTTTTGACATGCTTCACATCTCTGAATATATGTATGGCAGTATTTAAACAAACAATGCCAATAGTATCCTGCATTCAATATTTTATGGGTAGTGGTCTTAGCTGAAAAATTTCCCCACATTGTCCATCATGAAGATACTTGAGTACTTCCTTTTCTTGATATGTATCTAAACAAAAAAGCAATGTACCATCCATGTTTTTCCTGTATAGGTCTCCTTGTATCAAGACATACTTAGATGCCTACAATTTTATTATCCTTTTCTAATTATCTGTAAGGTTTTCTAGACATTTCATGTGTTTTAGGAAATGTACTATGTTGGTCTATCAAGGGCATCTTTCAATACTAGTTTGAGTCTTACATAAATCCACTTGATTGACCTATAATGCATCCATATTTGATTCTTCCATCAATCTTGCTAATCCTTTTCCTTTGAAAATTTTAGTGATCTAAATCTCTATATCAAATTCTTGAATTTGACACACCCACCTACATCTTCTCCCAGTGATTTATGATTGTCTGAATATATCCTTTATTTCTGCATTAGGAACATAGGCTACTACTTTCTCTCCTACCAAATAAGGCCTGAAAGACTTTACTACTTTCACAAGTGCATAATCTTGTTTCTCATTAATATCATAATTTAACTCAAAATCTTGAAGAGTCTTACTAAAGAATGCTATTTGTTGTTCATAACCTTCACTATTCTTTTGCAACAAGACACCAACAATGGTGTGATATGATTCAAAAGAAAATAATTGGAATGGTATAGTATAATCTAGAGACTTAAGGATAGGGGCCTCCTTGATTGCCTTTTTAATATTTACAAATTCTTCTAAAGCTTCATTTTTCCATTTCATGTCTGCACCCTTCTTCAACATCATTGCAATTGGTTTAATTATTTCTGAAAAATTTGGGACAAACCTCGTGAAAAAGTCTATTTGTCCAAAGAAGGATTGGATCTTTTTGACATTCTTTGGGACCTCAATTTTATCTATTGCTACAATCCTCTCAGGGTCTATTTTTACTCCATCTTTGGACACAATATGTCCTAATAATTTTCCTTCAGTGATAGAAAAATGAAATTTATTTGGGTTTAATGATATCCCTTATTCAAGGTCTCTTTGAAAGATTTGTTCCAAATGTTTGCAATGGTCATCTTACCTTTTAGAATAAGAAGTTAGGTCATCCTGATATACCACCATAATTACATCAATAAAATCCTCAAAGACCACATCCATTTCTCTTTGGAAGGTATCCCCTTCATTAGTGAGTTCAAAAGGCATTCTGACATATACATAAGTACCCCAAGGTGTAGTAAATGTTGTTTTTTATTGTTCCTCTTCTTTAACCTTCACCTCGTTATACCCTGAGAACCCATCCATCATTGATAATAATTCATTTCCTATGACCTTTTGTAATAATGGCTCCATGTTTGGTAATGCATAATTTCCCTTTAATGATGATATATTTAGATTCTTGAAATATACACAAAGTCTAATATCACCATTCTTTTTTATAACATGCACCAAATTTGAAACCCATGTTTAGTGTCTAATCAGCTTTATTATACCAACATCCCTCATCTTGATCAATTCATCTTTCATATTGGGAGCCAAAGTAGGGTTTATTGGTCTTTGCCTTTGCCTGAATGGTTTGGCATTAGGCTTCAAAGGTATCTCATGTTGAAAAAGGTCCTCTTGGTAAGCTTTAAGGTCATCATAGGACCAAGAAAATACATGCCTATATTTTCTCAATAGTTTGATGATATCTGCTCTAATCTTGGGGGTTAAACTTATATCCACAAATAATTCCCTTGGAGTTTCTTCATTTCCCAAGTTTATCCTTTCTACTTCATCCATCGTGACATTAGTGTTTTTCTTGTCCATTTTTGAATCTTTATTGTCAAACAATCTCTCCATTGCTGCAAGGCCTTTTGGAACCTTATTGGTTTTTAGCTGAATAACCTCCTTTCCAAACAACACTTCTTTCCCATCCTCCATCTTAACATGAGCATTCAATGTCTACCAATTTATATTCATACTCTTGCTCACATACTAAAAATATGATTATATCTCTATCATCTTCGAACATTTTCTAGTTGTTGATGTTATCAGGTATAGAATGCATGGTTTTAACTTCAACTTGAACTATGTCCTTACAAGGAGTGTCATTATGCTTCAATGCCAAATTAGCCATAAAATCTGCAAGGATATTTTCTGATCTATCTATCCAGTTAATAGAAAAGGCATCAAAACATTCTAACTTTTAACTTGAGAATTAATTAATTTTGAATCCCCAAAGACACTTAAACATTTTATTACATGTTTACCAGCTATTCTCAAACCAAGAAGTAGATCTTCATACTTTGGAACATTGTTAGCACATTCAAAATCTAGTAAAAAGGAATATTTAAATATTTTCTTATCAGGGGAAAAGGAATATTTATATGTATTGTTACTTACTTCTGCATGTTACCCAATATGTTCAGTATTATGCATAGAATATTTTGAAATACTTACCTGAAAGTTATCCATATCAGAATGACAGAAATGTGTAACCAAGCTTGGATCCATATCCTCAATAATATATGGACTTCAAATCTCCCTGTCAATTCTTACATCCCCACCATTCATTGGAATAGTAACATAAGAAAATTTCTAATTGAATAATACCTCCTACTAAGCTAGACCATTGTCTATATAGAAGCATTCCATAATAGGTAGGGACTTCAACCACAATAATATCCATTTTATATGACATTTCAGGACATGTAGGAAATTTAAATTCAACATTCTTCATTATGCCCACAACAGGAACATATCTATTATCCATAGCATAACATCTACCAAATTTGGTATGAATATTCATTCCTAATTATTTCATTACATCACTAGGCATAATATTTACTGCTGCACCAGAGTCTATCATACAATTCTTTACCAATCTATTGTTTATCAATAGAGTAAGATATAAGGGATCAATTTGATTTCCATTTTTGTTTAAAATAGTTCCTAGATAAATAGCTGGAGGATCCTTTACTTCTTGGTTAAGATCTTCCTTATTACCTACATTAGACAATATATTTAAAGCTTCACTTTTACATTCAGGTATTTTAACTATTTCAAGAAAAGGAACATATATTTTAACTTGAGATAATGCATTAGACATGAAAGAACATTCATTGGTAAGAAATTTACTAACCACCTTTTCTCTTTCTATTTTTGGAAAGTCCTGAGGTTATACCTATTTCTCTTGAGCAATGTTTTTGTGCTTTAGCTTCTTTGGATCAGTTCTTTGGTTAGGTTTCCCTTGGTCTGCATTTACTGTTCTATTCCTTAACTTATAATTACTTTTTCCTTCTTCCACTGTAGCTATTGTATATGATTTCTTCTCCTCTTGTGTTAGTTCTCTTAATCTTGGGGTATTCTCCTGATAATCCCTATATTGGTACACTCTATTTAGGTCATCCTTGTAGTAGTATTCATCTGAAGAGCTATAATCATCATATCCCAACATAGGATCTATTGATAAATTATTCATTGTAGGCTACTGATCATCATTCTGATCTTCATCCTCTTTCCATCTTTGGGAAACAACACAATTCTCATAAGAATGTGGTAGTGTGCAGGCTTCACGCCAAATATAGCTTTCCACAAAATGGTTGTTTTTTCTCAATGGATTATGAGTATGCAAATATTTGTTCACTAGTTTCCCATCCTTCCATTCTGTGTTATAAGGTATGCCCTGCAATCTGTATCTGACATTTTTGTATTGTGCTCAATTATTCTAGTTGTTGATGACAATTATTTAATTGTGTATTATCATTGATGTTTACATAAATGTAGTGATGTTTACAAACTTTTTTAATCCTATCTGAGCATAGTCAGTTCATGCCAAGCAATCTCAGGCATTGAAGAAGACCGAAGTGATTTTCAGTTCTAACCAAGTTCACTCGGGCATTACAGTGTTGGTCAGGCGTTGAAGGATTTTAGTGTTGACCGAGTTAAGCATTCAGTGTTAGCCAACTAACAATGGTTTATATTTTATGGTTAATTGGTTATATGCATTTGACTGACATGAGTTTTAATTGATTATTTGGAAGGTTATTAAGGCCGACTTGACAAGGATTATCATATATGTATAAGGTCAAGTTTGGATTGAATATGGAAGAAGAAGAAAGGGATATATGTGTTTATGGGATTCTGATTGAGGAAAAAACACATAGAGCTACAACAAAATATCCAATCAGTGAGGATCAAGTAATTAAATCTAGAACAAAGATCTAAATCAACAAAGATAGTTTCTTATCAAAACAGGTCAATCCATTGTTACTCTCTAACAATTATAATAGTGATCAAAATCTCTTAACAGAGTAGACTTAACAGTCTTTTGTAAATCCTCTCACAAGGTGAAATTTCTATATTGAAGTGTTTGAAGACCTCTAACAAGGCCACTCCTTATAGGGTGATTAAATCCTCTAACAGGGTCACGCCAAAACTGATATCATCCAACAATCTCCCCCTTTGGCATTGATGGCAACATATGGGAAAATCCATATGTATCAACCCAAAAGTACTCACTCTCAATACAATCTTCTCAATATCCTCAACACAAACCTCCCCAAAATAGTAGGGATTTTCACATAGATTTCTTCCCCCTTTGGCAGCAATGGAAAAGTGTGCCATAATTCATCTATAGTCTTCTGTAAGATGTAGCTTTTTCAAATCTTCATGTCCAATCAACTAGGTGCAAGATCACCCAAATGTACTCAATAGTATTCTCCTGTGATCACTCCCCCTAAGGAGTAGATCCATACATCAAGTCTAGAGAATGATATAGCTCTGAGATCCACTGGACTGATGCACATCTGCATCATTTAGTTTTCATTGGGAGGGGCCATCACCCCAAGCATGCCTCTGAGATATTCAAAAGAATCTTTTAGTAAAGGTTTAGTAGATATATCTACTATCTGTTCCTTTGTGCTAATATACTCTAGTTTAATCTCTCTATCTGCTACCTTCTCACTTAAGAAATGATACTTGATGGAAATATGTTTAGTCTTTGAATGCATTACAGGATTCTTTGACATATTCACTATGCTTGTGTTATCACAATGGATAACCCCTAGTTCTTTTAAAATTATTCTGATGTCCTTCTGCATTTGTATCATCCAAACAACTTGTGTACATTTTATTGCAGCAACAACATACTCTGACTGAACAGTGGATTGAGCAATGCAGTTCTGCTTCTTGCTCAACCAAGAAACTAGCCTCTTTCCAAGGAAAAATGCACCACCACTTGTGCTCTTCCTTTCATTCACATTACCTACCCAATCAACATCAGTAAAAGTCTGTAATGTAAAATCATTAGATTTTTCATACCATAATCCATACTCTACTGTTCCTTTCAAATATCTAAAAATTCTTTTCACAACAACAAAATGTGCCTCTTTAGGATCTTCCTGATATCTAGCCACAATTCCAACTGCATTGGTAATATCTAGTCTAGTGTGTGTCAGATATTGTAGACCTCCAATCATTGATCTATACTTAGTCTGCCCAACACTCTGAGTCTCATCATTTTTAGTTAGTTTGTTCTCTGTTACCATGGGTGTACCAACAAGTTTACAATCTTCCATTCCAAATTTCTTCAACATTTCCTTAAGATACTTGGTCTGAGATATAAATATGCCATTCTTACTTTGATTAATTTGCAAACCAAGAAAAAATTTCATCTCACTAATCATTGACATTTCAAACTTATTCTCCATTTCTTTAGCAAAATTCTTACTCATTTTATCATTTCCTCCAAAAATGATATCATCAACAAAAACTTCTATAATTAAGATTCCATCTTCATCAGTTCTTAAATACAAATTATTGTATGCATTACCTTTTCTGAAACCAGGACGAAGTAGATGTTTATCCAGTCTTTCATACCACGCCCTCGGTGCTTGTTTTAGTCCATATAGTGCCTTCTTCAGTCTTCAAACCATGTTTTAATCATCTGTCAAAGGAAAACAATTAGGTTTCTCAATGTACACTTCTTCTTCTAGATCACCATTCAAGAATGCTGATTTCACATCCATCTGATACACTTTGAAGTCTTTATGTGCAACATAAGAAAGGAATAGTCTCACAGCTTCCAATATAGCAATAGGTGCAAATTTTTCTTCATAGTCTATGCCTTCTTGTTGTGAGTAGCCTTTACATACCAGTCTAGCGTTGTTTCTTACCACTGTGCCTTCCTCATCCATTTTGTTTCTGAAAACCCACTTAGTGCCAATCACATTTTTGTTCTTAGGTCTTGGAACCAATTCCCAAGTATTGTTCTTCTTTATCTATTCTAGTTCTTCTTCCATGGCTTTAGTCCAAGATTCATCTTTACATGCTTCATCAATAGTCTTTGGTTCAACTTGAGAAATCAAACAGATCTCATCTCTAACTTTAGATCTAGTCATCATGTCTTTGTTTGCATCACCAATAATTTGGTCTTTGAGGTGGTTTTTCTTGACATACCTTGGTGTCTTTAATGTATAAGTAGCTTCGGCCTTTTCTTCTTCTTTAATCTCATTCTTGATCATGAAGGGTCCTTCAGGTTTAGCAACAACTTCTCTTGATTTTTTTATCTGACCACAATCATACATTCTTTCCTGGATTTGAAATTCTCATATATCCTCACATTGGCGCTTTCAATTAGTTTCCTCAGTCTTAGATTGAAACATTTATATGCTTTACTCTTAGTGGAAAAACTAAGAAATATTCCTTCATCACTTATAGCATCAAACTTTCCTATCTCATCATCTCTTTTGATATAACATTTACTCCAAATATTCTGAAATATTTCACAGTAGGTGCATGATAAAACCATAAGTCATAAGGAGTTTTATTTGTACCTTCTCTGATCTGAATTATGTTTAATGTGTACATAGTAGTTCCAACTGCTTCTCTCCAATGAACATGTGATACATTTCCTTCCATCAACATAGTCCTTGCAACATCTAATATGGTTGTATTTCTTCGCTCTGCTATCCCATTCTTCTATGGAGTTCTATGAGCTGAAGTCTGTCTATGTATTCCATTTTCGTCATAGTATGTATTAAATAGTTCTGATGTAAACTCTCCTCCTCTGTCTAATCTCAAACATTTCATCTTTAAACTAGATTCACTCTCAACTTTCACTTTGAATAACTTGAACTTGTCAAATGCTTCAGATTTCTCTCTCAAATATGTAACCCACATCATTCTAGAAAATTCATCAACAAAAAGTGTAAAATACCTTTCACCATAGTATGATCTTGTTCTTCTAGGACCACATAGATATGTGTGCACCAGATCCAACTTCCCTTTTGGTGAATAAGCTTTGCTCTTGAAAGTGCTTCTAGTCTGTTTCCCCATAACACATTCTCTACACATAGTGTTAGATGGCTTAACAATTCTAGGTAGATCTCTTACTGATTTTGTCATACTTGCCTTCACAATGTTATCAAAATTAACATGACAAAATCTTCTGTGCCATAACCAATTGTCATCAACCTTTGCAACAAAACAAGAAGCTTCAGATGTGTTCAATTCAAATACATTACCTTTGGATTTAGTACCAGATGCTATCAAGTCTCCTTTTTTTCTCTTGATAGAAAATTTTCTATTTATGAAGTTTAGTTGATAACCATTGTCCACTAGCTGTCCAACACTCAACAAATTGTGCTTAAGTCCATGAACAAGTAATACATTGTCAGTGTTAGTCTTTCCTTACAAGGAAATAGGTCCAATTCCAATAATAAGTTTAGGAGTATTGTCACCAAATCTAACAACACCAGCTTCATGTCTTTTCAAACTCACAAACTTATTTTTATCTCCAGTCATATGATGTGAACAACCACTATCTATGACCCATTCAGATTTCTATTCAACTCGGGATACTAATGCTTTTTCTTCATGCATAGGTTCATCATCCTTAATAGAAATAAATCCAATTTCATCATAATCACCATCCTCATCATCAGATATACCTTCACTAGCATAATAACATTCCTTATCCTTTGATAACTTAGACTTGAAAAACTTAGGTTTGTGCTTTGGAATTATTGTAGGACATCTAGATGCAAAATGACCGATCTTGTTACATGAAAAACATTTCAAAGGTAATTTTCCCTCAAACTTACCCTTACCTCTCTTTTCTCTTCTAGTAATCAGTGCAATAATTTCATCTAGGTTTCTTTCTTCTTCCTGTATCTATTCCCATTCATCAGCATAGGCTCCAAGTTCTTCTCTTATATTATTACTGCTCATGCTTGCATTTCTAGGTAGGATTCTTTTGCTTTTGTGCATGGTTGCTTTGAATGATGACTCAACCTTTGGTAGAGTGTCTCCAAATTTTGCAACTTCAAATGTAGTTAGCTTGCCAATCAACATCTCTCTGGTGAAGTTCGGTCCAAATGTATGATCTCCTCTATGGCCTAAACCTTGGTTCTATATGCAGGTGTCAAAGATTTGAGTATCTTTGCAATAACTTCTTCCTCACTTTAAGCTCCTCTAGAGTTCTTAATACCAATAACTACCTCAGTAATTCTCTGTGCATATGCTCAGATGTTCTCATCTTCTCTCATCTTCAGTGATTCCATCTTTGTCTTCCAGTTTTGTAACTTTTCTTGCTTTATAAATTTGTCTCCAACATATAGTGCTTCCAGTCTTAACCAGATTTCATGTGCAAAGTCCAAGTCCTTTACTTCAGTAAATTCTCCTTTTGATAATGCGTTGATTAAAGATTCCCTTGCAACCATATTGCATGAGAATAACTTCTTTTAATCTTCACTGGATTTCTCTAATTCATCCTTAGTCGCTATCTTTTCCTTCTTATTTGTTATCATCCAGTAATTAATTCCTAGACATAGAAAATGTGTTCTCATCTTGTTCTGCCAACTGTCAAAGTTTTCAGAGTCAAAATTTGTACTATCCTTCCTATAGTAAGTCATCTTCAAGATCACCTCAAGATGTTAAATTTTCTCTCTGAGGACCAATAGCTCTGATACCAATTGTTAGGAATAACAGTCTACAAGACAACTGAGAGGGGGGAGGCGAGAGGGGGGTGAATCAATTGTAATCTAGATTATTAAACTTTATACTTTATAAGCCAAATCTGCAAATGTAAATGATAACATAGTAATAACCAACACCATAACACAATATTTTTTGTCGAGGAAACCGTGTTAGAGGTAAAACCCCGGTGGGAATTAACACCGAAAAATAATATACTGAGAGTATAGTATCTCTGTTAAAAGATATTAGCCCTGTTAGGAGCTTGTTACAACATTACAATACATAGTCCCTGTTAGGAGATAGACCCTATTAAGTGTCAAAGAAAATAGTAGGCTCACTGCCAAGGCACACTGCCCAAAGAAGGTTAAATCCACCCTCAAAGATTCACAATATGAATCAAGTGTATAAAGAAAGTACACATTCCAACGCACTATCTGATAGAAACTGTCTTTGCTTGGTCAGTTCTAATGATGTATCAACTCTACTTTGTATCCACCAGTCAACAAGCTTCACAGCTTCCAAACTTCTCTTTCTTTTCTCTATCACACTTCTTCTCAAGAATTTATCTTTCAAATATACCCTCTTACAATAAT
>MU223971.1:1206884-1235456 GCA_018584345.1 Thuja plicata | reverse complement strand
ATGATGTATCAACTCTACTTTGTATCCACCAGTCAACAAGCTTCACAGCTTCCAAACTTCTCTTTCTTTTCTCTATCACACTTCTTCTCAAGAATTTATCTTTCAAATATACCCTCTTACAATAATTTATTAGGTCATCTAGTTAAGCTTTCCTAATACATAATTAACTAGGTTGGCCAATTAAGTCTTTCCATCATAAAAATAATTACATAGCCCCTTGCTAAGATACACATGGTATCTATAACAACTATACAACATTTAAAATCCATTACATATACTTCTAGATCCGCAATTCATGCTCACAATTAATTTCACATGCTACATGTCTAAAGTCGGCTAGGAAATAGGTCTTCTCCATAATACACACCACAGCTGACATCATCCGTATCCAATCAAAAATCAAAATGAACCCATTACTTTTCCATATGTTGGCTATCCATTAGTAAGCTCGTAAGTTCTGAAACATCTTCAACAGAAAGATATACCCAAAACACAGAGACATGCTTTGTCCAGAATAATTGTTACGGTCCATAAATCCTATCTTCACTAAATCAACTATAACATCCACAATAGGTAACATAAAGTCAAGTGACCTTAGGGATAAGATAAGCACACATCCTTCTGCATAAGTCCAACTTCGATCATTCTGAATCTTTCGTACAATGTCCATACACTCCGTCCAGTTATGTAGCCAGTCTATCTTCTTCATAGAAATATATGTTGACATCAGTGACAAAACATGAATATCAAAAAAATGATCAGTAACCAAAAATTATATCATCCAACACTAACAGTGTGTTATTGTAACCTTTAACAGGGTTGGCTCCTAACAAGGCTCACTTTAGAAGAGTGAAAAATAGTGACTAGTTGCAATTGGTGTTTTTTCCCAGATTGGGTTTCCACGTTAAATATTGGTGTTACCTGTGTACATGTTATTTTCTTTATGGTCTATGTTTCTGCAATTAATTACTAAAAGATAATCACAGTTAATATCTTAAGATTTTCTATGTTAACTGAGTGACAGTAGAATATCTGTGTTAACCGAGCAATAGTGATAAATTTATTTAAGACATTTGAGGGACTTGGATTTGTTTTTGTGGTAACTGATTCACCCCTCCCCTCTCAGTTACTCAACTCATTTCCAACAATTGGTATCAGAGCACCAAGTGCTTATAGGGAAGGTTTCAAGGCCTAGGCTAAAGATCAGAGATGTCTTACAGAAGGGAGATCCCCAAGCTTAACAAAGACAATTTTTTCTATATGACAAGATTTGATGAGGCTACATCTATCTACTATTGGAGATACTGGTTTGCAATTCTTGGACCATAGGTATGTGTAACCACCAAGACCTTTGACTGTAGATCCGATGATAGACATGAAGCATCATAACATAATGATGATTGATATAGTCTCTAAACTCAGCTATTCCAAATTTGATGAAGTCAAGGACTGCCCTATTTCCTTTGATATGTAGAAAAAACTGCATGATATTCATGAAGGAGATGTCAATGCAAAGAGAGCCAAAGAAGAGAGTCTCAGAGGTCAATTTGATTAGATGAAAATGAAAGAAGGAGAAGACATTACAAAATACAGTGAAAGAATCAAGAAAAGTGTCAGTGCCATCAGAGATGTCGATGGAGTAATTGAAGACACAACAGTGGTTAGTAAGGTATTAAGAATTTTACTTCCTATCTATGCAATTAGAGTTTCATCTATTCAAGAGATGAGGTGCTGTAATGATATAAATCTAGATGCATTGGTTGGAAGGCTTACAAATTTTGAGTTGGATAACTTTGACAATTATTCTCCTAATCCTAGAAATCTTGAGTCCACATTCAAAGATAAATTAAACCTTGGAAAGATGAAAGGAAAACTGATTGACAGTGACAATGATGATGAATCTGAAGATGAAGATCTGGAAATCATTGAAGCATTACTTGCAAGGAGAGATGCAAAAGGAAAAGGATAGTACAAAGGAAGAATTCCATTGATTTTCTTTTCATGTGATGAGGTTGGTCACATTTTTGCTAAGGGTCCAAATAAGGAAGTCAAAGGTGAGAGAAATTTCAACAAATACAAAGGAAAGAAATATTTCAAAAGTTACAAAAGCTACAAGGACAAAGGTAAGAAATCTTGTTATATTGCTAAAGATTTTGATAGTGATGAAGACGAAGACGAAATGGTTTATATTGCTATTAAGGATGAGTCAGATAATGAAGATAATGAAAAAAAATCACTATACTCTCATATTAGCAATAATGACACTTGGATAATTGATAGTGGTTGTTCTCACCACATAACTGGTGATAAAACCAAATTTGAACATCTTGAGCACTATGATGGTGGGAGTGTTAGTTTTGGGAATGATGAACCCTGCTATGTAAAAGGTAAAGGTTGTATTGCTTTAACAAAAGGAATCAAATGTGATAATTATTATTGGGTTGAAGGACTAAGGCATAATCTACTAAGTGTAGAACAACTAAATAACATTGTTTTCAAGGTAGAATTCATGAATGGTAAGGCCAAGCTCCTAGATTGTAAGGGAAACCTAGTTGGAAATGGTAGGCAAGCAAAAGGTAATCTATTCTATCTTGATCTCATTGAAAGTTCATGTTTTATTGCACAAGTAGAAGAAATTTGTTTATGGCATAAAAGGTTGTGTCATGTGAACTTTGATAACCTGATCAACATAAGCAAGAACAAAAGAGTAAGAGGTATTCCTATTTTGTAGAAACTTGAATTAGCAATATGCAAACAATGTCAAATTGGGAAGATGGGAAAGACTAGTTTCAAGAGCAAGAATTACAATATGGAAGAAGTCTTGGAGTTGGTACATACCAATTTATGTGAATCAATTGGAACAAGATGTTACACTGGTGAGAAGTATTTCATTCTATTTGTTGATGACCATTCTAGAATGATGACTGTTATATTTATCAAAGAAAATTCAGAAGCTTTTTAGAAGTTCAAGTGGTACCTTGCCAGAGTTGAAAAAGAAATAGGAAAGAAACTTAAATTCTTAAGATCTGACAGAGGAGGTGAATTAATCTCTAATGAGTTCAATGAATTCTGAAATGAAAGAGGAATCAAGAGACAAGTATCTGCCCCAGGTACACCACAATAGAATGGTATAGTAGAAATAAGGAACATATCTATTATGGCTTGTGTAAGAACCTTGATGATTGAAAATAATGTTTCTACCAAATACTAGAAAGAAGCCATCAACACTGCAATTCACACCTTGAACTGAGTTCAACTGAAGAAAGGTACTGAGAAGACACCTTTTGAATTATGGTATGGCTATAAACCTAATGTTGGTTATTTCAAAGTATTTGGAAGTAAATGTTACATCTTGAAGGAAGCAAGAAATAGAAAATTTGATGTAAAAGGTGATGAAGGTATATTCCTAGGCTACTCCTATAAAATTAAAGCATACAAATGTTTGAATATTACTACTCATAAAGTCATAGAAAGTGTACATGTGAGGATTGATGAGTTTGCCGAAAGATGCGAAGGAAAAAATAGTAAAGAGCCCGAGGATTACATAAACTTTGTGTATTATGAACCTGATACTATACCTAAGATGAAAGCAATGGTGGTTGGAAAACATCCCTATCAATTCATATGCACAAACTCAAACAGTTCAACCCGAGTTGTAGCCTATGCAACCTAAGCTGCTATTAGAGGAAACCAATTCATAGACAAAGGGAACTGAGTCTCAGACAGAGGCATCTGAGCCTTAGATAGAGGTGCTCGAGTCTCAGACAATGGAACCCAAGTATTAGACATAAGAGTAGAACAAAAATTTTGAGCATGGTGAACCAAGTGGAACAAGCCCATAATCAAGAAGGAAGGATCCTGTACTTGCAAAATATGTCAGAAGGCATCTTGCACCTAAAAAATAATTGGAGATCAGACAGAAGGTGTAATGACAAGAAACAAAATCAAAGGTACATGTTTTCTTAGTAAAATTGAATGTAGATCTATTAAAGATGCATTGAATGATGAAAGCTAGATAGAAGCCATGAATGAAGAAATTGAGCAGATAGAAAAGAACCAAACCTGGACTCTTGTACCTAGACCAAAAGATAAGAATTTGATTGGTACTAAGTGGGTTTTTAGAAACAAGATGAATGAAAAAGGAGAAGTTTCCAAAAAAAAAGCAAGATTAGTATGTAAAGGATATGCTCAAGAAGAGGGTATTGACTATGGAGAAACTTTTTCTCATGTTGTAAGACTTAAAGGAGTTAGAACTCTTCTAGCATATGTTGAACACAAAGGATACAAGGTATATCAAATGGATGTAAAATCTGCATTCCTGAATGGAACTCTTAAGGAGGAAGTCTATATTGAGAAACCATAAGGTTTTGTAGATCCTACCAAAAGGAATATGGTTTGAAAACTGCACAAAGCATTGTATGGACTAAAGAAAGATCTTAGAGCCTGGCATGAAAGATTCCATGGTTACTTGATAAATATTGTATTTTAGAGAACTAATGATAATAGTATCTTGTATATGAAAGAAGGACCTCAGAACAAGATACTATTAGCGGAAATATTTGTGGATGATATACTATTTACTAGTTATGATGATTTATGCAAAGCATTCTCTGAAACTATGAGTAAGGAATTTGAGATGTCTATGTTTGGTGAAATCAAATTCTTTGTTGGTTTAAAATTTTATGAGATGAAGGATGGTATCTACATTACTCAGTCTAAATACATCAAAGAGATACTAAAGAAATTTGGGATGGAAGATTCTAGACCAGTTAGAACACCCATGCCTAATGGATATAAATTGTCTAAGGATGATGATTCAAATGAGGTAAATCAAACTACCTACAAATCCATGATTGGTAAACTTCAATAAGTTGTTCACACTAGACCTGATATTGCATTAGCAGTTAGTATTGTTGCAATGTTTTCAGCTAATCCTAGAGAGAATCGTTTGATGGCTATCAAAAGGATTCTGAGATATTTTTAAGGGTACTGAAGAGTATGGATTATGGTATAAGAAAGGAGGAAACTTTGATTTGAAGACTTTTACTAATGCTGATTGGGAAGGAAGTGTTGATGACAGAAAGAGAACAAGTGGTGGAGAATTATTCCTTGGTAAGAGATTAGTCTCTTGGATCAGTAAGAAACAAAATTGCATCTCTCAATCTACAGTAGAAGAAGAGTATGTTGCTGCAGCAGTGAATTGTTCAAATATCATATGGTTCAAACAACTATTGTCAGGTATGAAGGAAGAAATCAAAGAACCAATCATTATCTACTATGACAACACCAGTTCTATTAACATTTCAAAGAACCCTGTGATGCATACTAAGACTTAACATATTGCAATAAAGTATCATTTCTTGAGAGAATTAGTTTAGGACAAGGAAGTAAGATTGGAATATGTAAATACTAAAGAATAAATTGCAGACACATTCCCAAAAACATTACCTAAAGATGCATTCTTGTATCTTAGAGGAAACCTAGGGGTGATTCCCCTAACTGAGGCTCACTAAAACATAGTTTAGTGATGCATAAACCGAGCTACAGAACAAACTTAACATGGTGATGTAGATATTCAGAGCTTATTGCATTTGAATTAGTACAAAAAGGTACACTAAAAGTTCATTGGATGTGTATTGGATGGTTTCTTTGGCATTGGTTGTCAAAGAGGGAGAGATTACTTATGTCATAAAGATTACTGATGGAGAGATTGATGACAGAGGAAGAAATTTTATTAGAGAACAAAGATTAATGTAAGAGGGAGAAATTTGTATTTTAGAGATTGTGATGAAAGAGGAAGTTTTTGGATGAGAATCATAATGAAGCTAAGGAAATTAATAAAATTTCATTCTTATGTCTATTTCTCTATAATTCTTTGTATTATGACATGTTGTGTTTCCATCAATGCCAAAGAGGGAGATTGTTGATGACAATTATTCAATTGTGTATTGTCATTGATGTTTACACAAATGTAGTGATGTTTAAACAAATTTCTAATCCTATCTGAGAATAGTTAGTTCATGCCAAGAACTCTTAGGCATTGAAGAAGACCAAAGTGATTTTCAGTTCTAACTAAGTTCACTCAGGCATTATAGTGTTGGTCGGGCATTGAAGGATTTCAGTGTTGACCAAGTTAAGCATTCAGTGTCACCCAAATAATAATAGTTTATATTTTATGGTTAATTGGTTATATGCAGCCAAATGACATGAGTTTTAATTGATTATTTGGAAGCTTATTAAGGCTGACTTGACAAGGCTTATCATATATGTATAAGGTCAAGTTTGGATTGAATATGGAAGAAGAAGAAAGAGAGATATGTGTTTATGACATAAAGAGTGAAGGAAAAATCAGATGGGATTCTAATTGAGGAAAAAAAACATAGAGCTGCAATAGAATATCCAATTAGTGAGGATCAAGTAATTAAATCTAGAACAGAGATTTGAATCATCAAAGAAAAACAGGTTAATCCATTGTTACTATATAGTCAGAAAATGGAAGCACTTCCATTGTAGAATGGTTTATCCTTCCAAGTAAGTGGTCTAGGGTCATTTTGAGTGCCTTGAATGGGTCTCTGACTTAGATCTTACTTTCTCCCCTGTTCTGCCCCATTTCCCATTTTTCTCGAGCCTGTTTCTGGCACCCTAAACTGTAAACTAAGATTTTTGACCTTAGGGTCAAAATCAAACTTTTTGGGTCAAGGCCAACCTTGATCTTGACCTAGGTAAAGGTTAACCTTGACCTTAACCTAGGTCAAAATTGACCTTAATTTTTACCAAGGGTCCAGATTTCAAGTTTCCAAAGTTTCTGGATGTCGGGCTTCAGAAAGGTTTAATTCCCGCTTTTGGGTCGGCTGTTTTGGTCTTCAAAGAAATGATTCTTAAATTATATTTAATATAGGTCCACTTCTAGGGATATAGATCTAATTGCAATTTAATTCTCCTATGTAGGCCTCTCTAGAAGATTGTGCCCTAGATTCATATATAAGGAAGCCTTCTCCTCTCATTTTCTCTAAGAAAAAAGAAGCAATTTCATCCATACAAACTCTATGCATGATCTATTGAAGAAATAATCTACTCTCAAGAATTAAAGAAATCAAAGGCATTCAATAATTCAAAGACATTAAAGTATTCAATTCATCAAGGAGATCCATTAGTAGCCATTGAAGGATTCAAGCTCTATGGAGCCCTCTTGTTGAAATTTTCTCCATCCACTTTCTTCCAAGCCTCTTCCTATTCCAAGATCCATTCAAGATTGGTGCTGAAGATCTACAAGAAATTGATTTGAGACATACTACATATGACATTCTAAATTCTACATCAATTTGGTGCATAGATACTTGTAGATCCATAGATTTGAATCTGCCACAAGGGTTTCTATACAAGCAAGGTGAATTTGTTCATTTACTTTGTTTATTTATGCAATTTCAATTATACTTTGAGGTTAATTCCAAAACCGGGGTTTGACCCCTCCCCCCAAACAAACAAACTATTTTTCTTGTAGGGAAAGGTTTAGAATAATGAATTGGAGTGTAGATTCAGATACCCTTTTCGACAAACTATCAGAATCTGGAAACAGATTTTCTGTCAGAGATTTTGGGTCAGAATTGACATTCTGTTCTCGGTCAAAATCAAAGATTTTGGGTCAGAATTAGAAATTTTGGGTCAAAGGTGATATTCATTTCTGGGTCAGAATCAACATTTGTTCATGGTCAGAATCAGAAATTTTGGGTCAGAGTCATAAATTTTGGGTAAAAGGTGACATTCACTTTTGGGTCAAAATTGGAACTGAGCCAAATCGGAAAAAGATATCTGGGTTTTGTTCATCTCTGCATTTCTTTTCTAGATCTGGTTGAAGATTTTCTAGAAACTCAGTATAGACACCCAAAAAACAATATTCTTCAGATCTGTATCATTTTAAGGTTAGTACTTTTCTTCAATTCAATTAAAGTTTTTAATCTTCCTAAATCTATCACACATTCTATTCTATAAAATGGAATCTAAGGTCTTCCTCTTTATTCTCATTTCCAATTGACTGATTCATTTATGCATTGATCCTTTCTTTGGGGTTAATCAATTTGGATCCTTCCTTTGTGTATTTGAGGTTAAAAGGACCATCTTATCTTTCTTACACATAACAATCCATCAACCCCCATATTTACCCTTTACATCATTTCCATCCATTTATTATGTTACACTTCCATTTTCTTATATTACATTTTGGTGAACTCGTGATAGACAACTCTTTCTTTTTGGTTAGATTTACATTTTTTTGTTAGATCTTGCATGCATATTAGATTATATTTCTTTTATGTTCTTGCATTTACATTTGAAAAATTAATA
Source organism: Thuja plicata (assembly GCA_018584345.1). NCBI lineage: Eukaryota > Viridiplantae > Streptophyta > Pinopsida > Cupressales > Cupressaceae > Thuja > Thuja plicata. The sequence continues at coordinate 1,227,116 of MU223971.1, read as the reverse complement.
AATCAAAATCTTGTGTTTCCTAAATTAGTTTATTTGCATTGCATTGGTGTATGAGCTTTACTACTTCTCCTACTTATAGTATCCCGATTAGAAGAATTCGTATACTTATGGGTTCCTTTGATCCTGAGTCTTCCTCTCCTTTCCTTAGGATCTTGGATGACAATTTGACCACCCATGATTCCAATCCTTCTATGGAGCATAACTCTTCTCACTCATCTCATGATGAGGATGATGCTTTAATAGTTCCTCCTGAACAAGTCCAAAAAATTTCAGCAGAACTTGATAAAATGGGAAATTGGCTTATTCAATAAAACCATAATCAAGATTCCATCCAAGCTATAGAGGCTCTTAAGAAATTCCTTCATGATAGTGATAAAGGTGTTAATATTTTACATGGTATCACTCATCTTATGCATTTGAATGTTAAACCTTTAGCTCAAGAGGCTCAAGATCTAGGATTCACTTCTCCTATCACTAGTTTGGAACCTTCTTTCGTTCCTTTACCTAGCATTCCTACTTACACTCCTCCTTTAATGACTAAGTATCTTCCAATTCCATCTATTCCTATGAGTGTTCCACCAGTGTCTCTACCTACCTTACAACCTTCTTACCATAGTGTTCCTTTTATCTATTCCAATCCTCTTCCAACTGTGGTTCCAAGTGTTCCACCAGTTGTGTCTTCCATTCCTGCTGCTTCCTACACTTTTCCTAGTATTCCTAATGTTTCTATGCCACCTATTTATTCTAATGATTCCACAATCATTAGTTTGGCTCAAATTGTGTCATCTTTACAACAACAACTTGCATCATTAACCCAATCCAAGTTTAGCATTCCTACATGTGACATGGGTAGTCCTTTATCCTTAGACATTATTTGTGCTACTGTCCATCAACAAGCTGATATGCCTCATCTTGAGAATTAAAATGGTAAGGGAGATCCTGTTACTCATGTTAAAACATTTCAAATCCTTTGTAGTGATTATGCTCATGACCATAGGTTTTTAGCTAAGTTGTTTGCTAGAACTTTTCATGATAAGGCCTTGCAATGGTATTGTTATTTACCTCCTTATTCTATTGATTCTTTTCCTAAACTTTCTAGTACATTCATCCAGCAATTTGAAAATAACATTGGTCCACAAGTTTCCTTAACTGATTTAATGCATTGTAAAAAAAACACTAAGGAAAAATTGACTGATTTTATTGGTAGATTTAAGCATTTGCATGCTCATATTTCTTATCCTGTTCCTAATATTGATATTCAACATATGTTTACTTCAAATTTACAAAAGGATATTAGAGATAAGATTCTGCTTATTGAATTTACCTCTTTTCAACAACTTTGTGCAACACTTCATCATTATTGATTAAAAGTGAGTCAATTTGAGAGCAACACTCCAATTTATCCTGTTCTGGTTGACAAGAGTGACACTCCTCCTAATCCTAATAAGTTTTAGAAACCTAAAAAATATGTCAAGATCAATAAACAGATGAATGCAGTCCCTGATCAAGTTTCTATTGCTTCCAATAATGCCACTTCTGCATCCACTGCTTTTCGTATGAATTGTACATTTACTCCTCTCTCTGAATCTTTACATTCTATTATGAGTAGGTTGTTAAGTGCTAATATGATTACCTTTCCTCCTATTCTACCTCTTCTCCCTACCACGATGGCATGAAAATCCTTTGATTCTAAAGCTTTTAGTCAATACCATCGAGAAAATGGCCATGATACTGAAAAATGCTATTCTCTAAAGCAAAAGGTTCAAGACTTAATTGATTCTAATGCTTTATCCATTGATAATTTTGATGGTAGTGGGAACAAATCTGTCTCTCCTCCTAATAAAAACCTTCAAATCTATACAAATCCTTTACCTACACATGATACTAATACCATCGCTCAACCATCTTCTATGGATATTGTTTATGATTCAAAGATGGATGATCTCAATCACCTTGTTAATCATGTGGAGTGCACTGTTTCATCTCAACCTACTATTCAAGATCCTTCACCTCCACTTCAACTTCAATTTCCACCTAAACCTCAGAAACAAACTAAGGATAAACAACCTAGGGAACTCTCAATTACCTTTGATGATTCTGAGACTATTAAGGCTCCCGATGGTCCCCTTTATATTTGTGCTAGGATTGCTAAGATACCTACGCATGGTGTCTTGTTGATCCCACATCTTTAATAAATGTCATTACCAAGGAAAATATTTTTATGAAAAACCTACAACATGATTGTTATGATACATCTGATGCATGGATCCAAACTTGCAATGGTTTTCTCTATCCTTCACTTGGTTCTATTAACTTGCCTGTTGAACTTTGTGGTAAAGTTGTAGATACTACCTTCATTGTCATTCCTACTTCTGATCAATTTCAAGTCAAATTTGGTTTTCCTTGGTTAACTGCCATGCATGCTGTTGCTTCTCATATTCATAAGTTTATTAAGTTCATTCATAATGGAGAAGTGAAAATGATTTATCACAGTTTGTATCAACCTTCTAGGCCTAGAGATTGTGCTACTCTTGATTTCTTTTGGCCTTCATTACCTAATTCATGTCCTCCTCACCCTAATAACCTTTTTCATTCATATCAAGCCTATAAACATCACAAGATTGTCGCGTTAAGGATGCCTCAGATAGATCTTAACCATGTTATTTTTCCCACTCCTTCTTTACCTCCTTTATCCATTATTGCTAGCTCTATTACTCAACCTCCTAGTGTTGCTTCTTAGCCTACTGTGAATCCTACTAATCCTCCTATAGAACCTGTGAAGGAACTAGTTGTCATTCCTCCTAGTTCTCAACATGTTTCATATAAATAAAAATGTAACAAATCTGCCAATGAACATCGTAAGAAGCATCAGGCTAATGCTAGGGCCCATGCCTCTATTCTTTGAAATTATTTACCTTCTTTTGACCAACCTATGCATGATATGTTGGAGGAAGTTAATGTTCATAATGATGTTAAGATGAATGATTATGATGATTCTATTCACATCTTAGATCCTATTTTAATTAATCTTGATGAGGAGGATACTCTGGATGATCCTATCGATCCTAGTGATGACTATGAGACCATCAATCTTGATATAAATTTACCTCATATGATTTCAACTCAATTGATAATTGCACCTAGTATCGAACATCGCGATTCTCAAGAGGATCCTTGTTTGGAATTGGCTATTATTCCTACTGTATTGGATATAGTCCCTCTGGCAAGTTTCCCATGTTCCCTAGATGATATAAACTGAGATAGGGAGAGTAGGTGATGTGCTTTATTGGCTTGTCCTTCATGGTATCCCTTTTTGTGTTTGCCTATTGTATTGTGCTTCTCCCGTAATGTGTTTACTAAATGTTTGCTAGATTATTTTATACAAACCTTGTTATTTTGTTGGTGCAAAGTGAGAAAGGAATCAGACCTATTGTATAATTCCTCTACATGTATCCTTACTCTTATATTTTTTTTTCATGTTATGTTGTACTTGTTCTATTGTTCGTAAATGTTTTCCTTGTGTAGTTCACTTGGATGTGTGACATGGTAGCATTGATTATTTTTTATCTCCATGTTGTGGTCCATTTTTTAGTAACTCTTGAGTTTTCTTTCCTCCATTGTAATTGTAGTTCTAATTTCTTTGGGGAATGATGTCAATTCATTTGCAACAATATCATATCTATATATACATATTATCTTATGATCATACTAACCCCACCTTAGGTATATCCCTTCTGTGTTCTTTGTATGTTTATGTTGTATTTCCCTTGATTTGTCTTCATTTGGGGGCATCTCATAGTGGAAACATAATTAGTAGAGTTGTTTATGTTTTCAGTAAAGCCATTTCTCCTATTAAAGTGTTAGAAATGAATTTAACATGGGGGCATATGCTCTACTCAATTTTTGTACACACGCACTTTCAAAATATTTTCAAACTTAAAACTTTCTCCCTTTATGGATTAAAGACTAATCCATAAAGCATGGATTTTTACCTTATAGGATCTCTTGATCCCTCCAGTTTAAATTTATACGGATCTCTTGATCCCTCTAGTTTCAATTTACAATGTTTTGATCCCTTAAGGTTGAAAGGTGTCCTTAAGACCAGATCGCCCTGATGGATTAACTAGTGAGTAGCCACATTCACTAGGTGGTTCAAATCCATCTTTCCAGTTGCATTGTTTCCTTGTGTGGTTCACAATGTGACATAAGTTCTCATTGGGCGAGGTAATCACAACCTCTCTCTTTTTTCTCTTTAACTGGTGATGTCTCTCTTATCATGATCTTAGGGTTGATAAAGACTTAAGTCCCTGGGGGCTTGAGGATTTCTTTGTCCCTTTTGATTTCAATAAGATTATCTTTTCTTCATTATCTCGTTTACCAAGAGTTTGCATTGAGTCCATACTCTTGCTAAAGTGGGGGATAAATGTATAGTCATAAAATGGAAGCACTTGCATTGTAGACTAGTTTAGCCTTCTGAGTAAGTGGTTTGAGGTCATGTCAAGTGCCTTGAATGGGTTTGTGACTTGGATCTGGATTTTTCCCCTATTCTGCCCCATTTCCCACTTTTATCCAGCCTGTTTCTGGCATCCTAAACTGCAAACTAAGATTTTTGACCTTAGGGTTAAAATTGACCTTTCTGGGTCAAGGTTGACCTTGACCTTGACCTAGGTCAAAATTGACCTTATTTTTGACCCAGGGTCTAGATTTCAAGTTTCCATAGTTTCCAGATGTCGAGCTTTGGAAAGGTTTAATTCCTGCTTCTAGGTCAACTATTTTGGTCTTCGAAGCAATGATCCTTGAATTATATTTAATTTAGATCCAATTCTAGGGATATACATCTAATTGGAATTTAATTCTCTTATGTAGGCCTTTCTAGAAGATTGTTCCCTAGATTCACATATAAGGAATCCTTCTCTCATTTTCTCTAAGACAAAAGAGGAAATTTCATCCATACAAACTCTATGCATGATCTATTGTAGAAAGAATCTACTCTCAAGCATTCAAGCACTCAAAGGAATTCAAGCATTCAAAGACATTCAAGAATTCAATTCATCAAGGAGATCCATTGGTAGCCATTGAAGGTTTCAAGCTCTATGGAGCCCTCTTGTTGAAGATTTCTCCATCCACTTTCTTCCAAGCCTCTTCCAATTTCAAGATCCATTCAAGATTGGTGTTGAAGATCTACAAGAAATTTATTTGAGACATACTACATCTGACATTCTACATTCTACATCCATTTGGTGCATACATACTTGTGGATCCACGGATTCGAATCTGCGACAAGGGTTTCTATACAAGAAAGGTGAATTTTTTCATTTACTTTATTTATTTATGCAATTTCAATTATACTTTGAGGTTAATTCCAAAACCAGGGTTTGACCAAGGAAAACCCCTCCCCCCCAAAAAAAAACCATTTTTCTTGTAGGGACAGGTTTGGAATAGCGAATTAGAGTGCATATTCAGATACCCTTTTTGACAAACTATTGGGATCTGGAAACATATTTTGTGTCAAAGATTTTGGGTCAGAATCAACATTCTGTTTTGGGTTAGAATCAGAGATTCTGGGTCAGAATAAGAAATTTTGGGTCAAAGCTGACATTCAATTTTGGGTTAGAATCGACATTTTGTTCAGGTTCAGAATCAGAAATTCTGGGTCAAAGGTGACATTCACTTTTGGGTCAAAATCAGAACTGAGCCAGATTGAAAAAATATTTATGGGTTTTTTTGTCTCTGTGTTTCTGTTCTAGATCTGGTTGCAGATTTTCTAGAAACTCAGTGTAGACACCCGAAAATAGCATTCTTCAGATCTAGAGCATTTTAAGGTTAGTACTTTTCTTCAATTCAACTAAAGTTTTTAATTTTCCTAAATCTATCACACATTCTCTTCTATAAAAAAAAATCTAAGGTCTTCCTCTTTATTCTCATTTCCAATCGATTGATTCATTATGCATTGATCCTTCCTTTGGAGTTAATCAATTTGGATCCTTCCTTTCTGTAATTGAGGTTAAAAGGAACATCTTATCTTTCTTATACATAACAATCCATCAACCCCCATATTTACCTTTTACATCAATTCCATCCATTTCTTATGTTACACTTCCATTTTCTTATATTATAATTACCCTCGAACAATTGTAGCAGTGATCAAAATATCTTAACAGAGTAGACTTAATAGTCTTTTGTAAATCCTCTCACAAGGTGACATTTCTATATTGAAGTGTTTGAAGACCTCTAAGTAGGCCACTCCTTATAGGGTGATTAAATCCTTTAATAGGGTCACACCTAACAGTGTGTTATTGTAACCTTTAATAGGGTTGGCTCCTAATAGGGCTCACTTCAGAAGAGTGAAAAACAGTGACTAGTTGCAATTGGTGGTTTTTCCCATATTGGGTTTCCACGTTAAATCTTGGTGTTATCTATGTACATGTTATTTTCTTTATGGTTTATTTTTCTACAATTAATTACTAATGGATAATCACAGTTAATATCTTAAGATTTTCTATGTTAACTGAGTGACAGTATAATATCTGTGTTAACCGAGCAACAATGATAAATTTGTTTAAGACATCTAAGGGACGTGGATTTGTTTTTGTGGTAAATGATTTACCCCTCCCCTCTCAGTTACTCAACTCATTTCCAACACTAGTTGTACTTAGAATTATCTTTTCCATTATTCATTTGGAGGCCTTTCACCATATTCATAAGCTTATTTAATTTATCTTCTTCCTTGTGTTGCTTAGGCTCTTTTGGATTGAAAAACTGAGTGTCCTCCCTCTTAGAAATTATACCATATGCATTTCTATCATTCTCAATAGCTATGGAAATTTTGAGAGCATGTGCTAAATTAGTAGGCTTATGAGATCTGATTTCATAATTTGTCTTTCTATAAAAAGCACCCATATATAAATTTATCAGAAAGGCATCAACAGGTTGAACATCTCTTCAAATCCTATTCAAAACTTTGTTGAACCTTTTGTTGAATTCAGCCATATATTCATTCTGATTCTTCTTCATACTTGTCAACTAATGAGAGGCAAAAGAAGTGTCATTATGATCACTGAATTGTTCTATGAATTGATTAACAAATTCATCCCAACTAGATATAGATCTATCTGGAAAACTTCTGAACCATTATGCTGCATCTTCTATGAGAGATTGAACAAAAAGTTTCATGTATACATCCTCATTGAATTAATCAAACTCTTGAATAAGATTATTCAAATTTACACAATTCATCTCAACTGATTCTTATCCATTCCCTGAAAACTTTGAAATTGCACTTCTTAATTCAATTTTTATATCATCAGGATATCCCCTTATTCCATAAAATTTTGATTGTCTGTATCTATTTGAAACCAGTGGAGCTCTATTGTTGTTTCCATTTTAATTGAGTGCTCCATGCCTTAGATTCTGATGATTTGCATTCTCAAATCCTTGATTATTTATTCTTGGTGTAAAATTTGGTTTGAAATTATAATCTCTTGGGCCATAGTTCTGTACCCTTTTATTTTGATATTCATTATACATTCTTCCATCATTTTGATGCCCATGATGTTCATATTGGTTAGATCCATTAGGATTCATTCTATTGTCATGGTTATGATGTTCTCCATTGTTTAGTTATCTCCAATGACCACTTCTTTCATTCCCACTATTGTTTTTCTCACACCTTCCTCTATTGTCTGGTTCAAACAAGGGATTAGTATGATCACTATTGAAAATATGCCCCCCATTCTTTCTATGAGGAGGATTTTATACACCATATCTTTCATCCTTAGTCATTCCTTTACCTTTTGGTGATTTGAGTGCACTTCTTTGTATTCTCATCTTTCTTAATATCTCCTCTGGTTTCTTCTCAAGAGCCCTGATCATTTCTTCATCATCTAAGCCTTAATTAGCTATTTCATGAAATACAATATCCCATTTCCTATCCTTTTCTTCTCTTTCAGTCATCTTTTGATTTGTATCATGTTGGGACTCATGTTCTTCCCTATCAACTTAGAAAAAAAGATTACAATTCTCATCATTATTCTCATGAATATGATGACTTGAACTAGGGAATTGTTAATAGGAAAAATCTTGATTATCCCTATTAGGGTATATCATGCATGGTCCATACATCATTTTTAAATTTGAATCTTTACCTTTCCTTGTTGGTTCCAACTCAACAAACTTGTCTTGTCTTAAAGATCTTCTTCCTGACATAAATTTATTAATTATATATTATAGAATTTCAAAAGTAGAGTTGCCACTTCCTTTATCAGAAAGAAATTAACATCTCACTGGTTTGGGTTCTTGTCTCTAGTAGAGTCTTAATATTCAAATTGTTACCAAAGATCTTGAGAGTTCTTAAAACTATCCTTACAAAATTCCCCAGAAGAGTCGCCAATCTGTTGGTGCTCAAATCAACAAATTGGATTTCCTATGGACTTGCCAATCCAATAATGAGAAACCCAAGTGATTTGGCCAACTAACAAGGTTTCAACCAAGTCCAGGCTAAACCTTCTACAATTCTAGTTTTGTAGAACCAAGGCTTGTTGGCCTATACCTTAAACTTATCCTTCAAGCTTTAAGGATTTTTATAGCAGATAAAATGTATTTCTAACTTATTTCTCTCATAATATGGCAAGGTAATTGCAAGAAATCTCAACTGAAAATAATGAATCACAAAGTGCTAATTGAAATACTTTAATTGATTAAATGAATTATTGTTGATATAAATGAATTGAAAAGTACAGATGGATAGAGTTTCACAAACTATGAACAATGAATTAAATGACCATAATCCAATATATATGTAGACCAGTACCTTATTTTCTCATGGGAAATAGAGTTAAGATCATCCCAATCCTTTGTACAACCTTAGAGAAAATTTACAAGAAACATATCACTTCAAAGGTGTTATGAAATGAGCATATAACCTAAGTTAAGTCATATTTATCTCAACTGAATCAATTTTCAAATGACTGACCAATTGATTGTGGCCATAATCAATTGAATTTAACCATACAAGATGAAAATACCAATTGATAATAAGAACTATGAATCTAAATCAGGAATGCTACACCAAACTATCACTTTGAAGAAAATCTACAGATTTTATCTAAGGGACTAATTGAAAATGAACAGATATCTATTCCCACAGATGAGATAAAAAGGTTTACTTATCTCATTGATTTTAAAAATTGGTACAAATAGTTCATGCTACAGTTGTTGATCAAAACTATCCAATCTGACTATAGTAACAGTAATAATAATATTTCCCCTCGTATTGATCTTGGTATCCTTATTTATATCAAGTCCAAAGGATGCAAACAAGCTTCAGATCAATATGTCTGTTCATAACTAATACCTAATCCTAGGATCAACAACTGAACAATTATAATTACATCTTAGGAATGATTAATCTTCCTTGTCTGAAACTCAATTATCGACCCAATGAGATAAGAATAATAGTCACTAACAAATCACTTGTGATTTGTTAGAGATGCTTCAGAATAATGATTCTATCTTAAAATATTGTGGCTCTTCGACTATAATTTCATCCATTTATTTATACTTCTATTAATGGATATTATCTTTTTCATGTCGAATAGCTTCATCATGTTGATCAAAGAAGTCGATATCATTAATCACTCTATGATATTCTTTTATCTTCTACATAATATCAATGGATTTTTGCATGTATCATCTTCTAGTATCCCACCTATGTTGGACTGTTCTATCAACATATAATTCCATGGTTTTCCACCTTCAAAAACCCTGCATGTCGACACCATATCAAACAATATATAAAAACCCTAAGAGATATAAAATATAATTAAGAAAAAATAAACATTAAAAAATAACTCCCTGTCAACATATTCACTTAGATTTTATGCTCTTCCATCCATCAAAAACATGTGGAATCATCACGTAATTCCTTAATGAATAAAAGTCTTGCATCTATGCTTCAAGGCATTATGCCTGTCATCGATACTTTCTACAGTTTAACAACCAATCCCATTTCTTAGACCATTGTGGGCTCGAGACACTTGTCATTCAGGAATAATGCCTTAATGGTTATATGTTGATCATTTTTGCTTCAAGGCATTACGTTGTCCGTCTGATCAATTTGAACTTGATCGGTCTTTAATAGTATTCCTTTTTCTTTATTGCCAAGAGTCTAGTGGATCCGGGACACATGTCATTTTGTTGCGATCTCACACCAGATAAAAGACTTTCTTCTTTTCATTTTGATTAGGCGATAACTATAGATCAAATCTGAATTTCACCGTTTGATCTTCTTCATTGTCCTTTTTAGTTGCACATTAGCAACACTTTATCTTCTTATGTTTGAGCCTGCACAAGTGAGTGACAACTAAAGCTGCTACTTGGATTTTCACTTGGTCGCACACTCAGAACCCTTAATTTTTTAACCGCTAAGCCTTAGTGAGTGAGAGATGCCATTAAAAATTCTTTAATCACACAACAGAGATGCTTAACTGCTAACCGTTAGCGAGTGAGCAATGAAACACAATCTTCTTGATTGCACACTTGTGAATTAAAACGTTAAGTGAATAGACCATCACAAGTGAGCGATTAACATAAATTTCCTTCACTCACACACTCACGGAATGAAAATATTAAAGTGAAATAGCATGGTGAGTGAACGCCGACCGTAGATGAGATCCCATTTCAACCATAGATTTTCATTATTTTGTTGCTCAGATTTCATTGGGGCCAGAATATGTGGTAATCAGGTGTGATGCCTTAATGGATAGATATCATGTATCTTCACTTTAAGGTATTACACCAACCATAAATCTATTTGGATTCTGCTTGATATTTAACCATTGATTAACCCATGGCTTGGATTTAAAACCCGATCGTCTTTATTGCCCAGATAAGTCATCACCATTGATTTTACCCATGTGCTAAAAGATCAAAACCTTAGTTGCTCACATTTTAACTAGCTATAGATATGAAGTGTATCCTTATCATCCTATTTGACCAATCAGTTTCTGCTAACTGGATCCTTGTCACATCGCCATCATACTTTCATGGGCTAGAGACATGCATCACAATCTTGCGATGCCTTGAAGACTAAAAACCATGCATTTGGGCTTTAAGGCATTACGCCTACCATAGATCTTTTTTGACTGTTAACCGTCGAAAGACCTATCATATAAACCAACGTGTATTTGTGTCAACTTACTTGACCAATCAAACTTCTGCCACCTGTATCCCTATTTTCATATTTCCTCTGGACATGGTTGGTCCCAAACACATGTCATTTAGGCGTAATGCCTTAATGGTTCAATGTTGATCAATTTTTCTTTAAGGCTTCACACTTTCCATTAGATCAATTTGAACTTTATTGGTCTTTACTTCATTCCTTCTTTGCTCAGCCTAGCCCACCATGGACACATGTCTTCAAGGCGTAATGCCTTAATGGATATATTTCAAGAAGCTTTTGTTTAAGGAAACACGCCGACCGTCGGATGGATATTTACTTGCTTGATGTTTAAGTATCTTTGAATTTTGTCAACTGAGATCAGAAGACATGTGTTGGAATTTCACAATGCCTTAATGAGTAAAGGTCATTCATCTCTCTATCAAGGGAATATTCCAACCGTCGATCTACACTGTGATTTAACCGTCAAACGAATCTGCGTAAAAGTATAAAATAAATAAAGAGACCACAAAAAGACAAGCAATGACTATATTTATGAATTTAAATATGAATATGCAGGATGGAAAATATAAGAATAATATGATATATGAAATACAAATAGACATAAGAGATAATTAAAAGCATAGATGAACACGTAGAAAATGAAAGTATAAACACAATAATGAATATAAAGGATACTTCCTTGAACCGTTTTCATGTGCAAATTTGATCAACAAATTTGGGTTCAACCACTCCCCCTGATTCTTTTCATCTATCCTAGCATCTACTATAAATTATGGTCATTTTCCATGGTACATAATTCCAATGGCATTCTATCCCAGGGCATTGGGGCCAAAATTTGGCCCAAGGCCCAATATCAGGGTATTAGTGGGAGTTTTGATTTTGTGGTTGGCCTAGATCATTTTTGAGTCTCAAACTGATGGATTAAGTATAAAATACCTTATCTCTCCTCATTTTGGATATAAAAATCATACTCAATCATTTTGGCCATCAAGTTATCAAGATTTTCAATCAATCAATAGAAATTAAGTATTTGGATTCAAGATTTGAAGGCAAGCATCCAAGATCAAGATCTCCAATTCTCCAAATATTCAAGATTATTTAAGTCAAAGGAAATATTCTCTAATGATGTAAGTTTGTCTCCCATGATGTACAAGTAGAGGAATTCTCAGCCAAGCAAGAAGATTCTTCCTTTATTCTCCTTCTTCTTCCTTCATTACAACCGATTTTCTTGCATAGAAACATTCAAGATCTAAGAGTGAAATTCATATATCTATGCATTTGCAATGAAATAATTGATTATACATCACATTGAAAGGTCAAATATTTGGATTTCAAGCACATTTCAAGAATCTTCATGGGTATGAGCAATTTCTACATCCGTTCATGAGGGTTTATGCAAGAAAAATCTACAATTTGCCTTTTTACATACTTTCCTTTATGCAATCTCTTTCCATTTTTAAGGTTGTTTCCTAAATAGAGGTTTGACGAAGGAAAGCCCCTTTATACAACCTTTTACCCCAATTTTTGTGTATAGGAATAAGGTTTGGAGCCACCAGATAGGAATCAGAAAGATTAGAAATAGTTGAAAATACCCAAAAAAATTCAATCAAATTTGTTAGGTACCAAATGCCATTGGTAATCTGTCCCTAGGTACTAGATGTGTTTCAACCAGTACCCAACATTTTTTACTCAAATTTCACCTACAGGTGAGATCTATACTTTGGTTTCTATTTCTGTACTTTTCTGCTCACCATTTGCCTGAATCAGACTGCTTTTCTTAGTTTTTCAAAAACTTATTTATTAATTAGCTTAATCATATTTGTACATCATTATCATTTTCATCAATCAAATATTTAAGAAAATTATCATTTTCCCAGTTAGTGTTTGAGTCTCCCTTGAACCTAGCGGGGCATCTTCCTTTCTAAATGTGTAATTTGTGCAAAGAAGTGATTTTACCTATCTGTGGACCATTTCTTCCCTTTTCACCCTATACAAATGCTAATAAAATAATATTGAAAAGTGATTATTACAAACACTTTATAATAATGTAATAATGAATTATGATAAGGGGTGATGACACAACTTCCTAGGTATTGATGAAGAAATCTACCTATGTGGAACAAGCTCATACAAATCAAGGTTAGTGGGTTAGCATTTAAATAAACCAAACATGTATGAAAAACTTGAACAAATGACACAAGAAGATTTTTCCACAACCTCAGATGAGCCAAACAAGTACACCCAATCCTTATTGATTTTCTCTTTGAGATTTTGTGTGGATATGCTCTTTAAACACAATATATTGATTATTGAGTAAACTAATGAAAGTTGAAAGGCTTGCAAACTAGTTTAAGGAACTAGCTAAAAGATTTCAACCAAGATGATTAGAATATGAAGGTACTATAAAAATGCAACTATCATACTAACATGATTCAAGATTAAAATGATCTAACATGCTACAAGATGAGATTCTAAAACATGAAAAATAACAATTATTTTTATATGCTCTAAAATGATTTCAACATGATAATAATACAATTGATGATGAATTGAAAGAAAAATAGCATAACAAATCTACTACAATTATGATGGATCCAAATGAAAAGGGAGAGGCTTTATTTATAGATTGTAGATGGAGGCCAAGGGGCTTGGATGAGGTGGATCCTATGTGGAGGCCACATAGGATACCCATGGAAGAACCATAGGATAAAAGGGGTGACTCATGGGAGATCCATTGGGTAAAGGGGTGGTCATGCTAAGGTCAAAGATGCTCACACATGTGCGAGAAACATTGTGATAGTGATGGGTCAATGACAAGGATTGGGGAAAGTGTGTGATGTGAGAAGGATTATGTTACTCACACATGTGTGAGAAACTTTAAGGGAAATGGAAAAGGGAGAAAACTTTGTAAGTATTGTAAGAGTCTAAAAGGGGAAGGTTTCTCACATGTGAGAAACTTTGAGAGAAGGGTAAAGGGAGACAACTTTGTAAGAATTGTAAGAGGCTGAAAAGGGAAAGAAGGAAATGACCTTGTAAGAGTTGTAGGATGACAAAATGAGAAAGTTTCTCACATGTGAGCACCCACTTAAGTTAAACCTTTTAGGAATCATATAGATTAGGCTAATTAATCTAGGATTTGGCCAAAAGATAGGTTTAGGCAGATGGTGATGGGTGTAGAGTAGGAATCTAGGTTAGGATTTATGATTTAATTATATTAAATCAAGGATTAGGGATTTTAATTAAATAAGATTTAAGTAGATAGGGGATTAGGATAGGCTTAGGATTTAATCAAAAAAAGATTTAATGAAATCATGGGTTAAGGGGATTTGAAGGAAATGATTATTTAATTATGATGGGTGAAGGATTCACATGTATTTAATCTAAATTAAATACATTAGGTGGGATGTATTTAAATAAAGTCTAAATACTTTAGGGATAAGAGGATAAGGAACCCATTTAATTAAATAAATCTAATTAAATATTATATGAAAGGGATTAATATAATTATATAATTAAAATAAATTATATGGCTAAGGATGCTAGTTAAATAGGATTTAATTAACTAGAAGGTGATATTAATTAAATGAAATTTAATTAATAAGGTTAGAGGATGATTTTAGACATCTACATTTTGCCCCTCTTTGATGTAGTATCTAAAATGACATCATATCAAAGAAAAAAATAAAATGCCCCAAAGAGAAGCAGAGGTCTAAGAGTCATCTCGAATCAACGATGATAAAAGGATGTGTCCCCTTGAGAAAATAACACAAACAAATATTTTTGGGGAATTTTCTCAAAATGAGCTAAATGCATATGAAATGTATGAATGAAGGATGATGAAATGAAAAATGAGATGTGATAAATAGAATCCTTGAATGCAAAATGAAAAATGAAACCTATAATGCAATTAATGAAATGCAAATGAGATTTTAGAGATAGTATTGTGTTGATGTGGAGAGCATACCCTTGTTTGATTTTGTAAGAGGAGGTATGCACCATGTGTTGCAAAACAAAGATGACATGGTTCCTTTGCATTGACTAGACTCATAGATAGACAAGGGAGATTTAGGAACATGTATGCAAATTATCAATCATGATGGAACCAATTTGGTGAAATGACTAAGGAGATCCTACTACACCCAAGTTCTTGACAGAAAATTGGTAGAAGTACAAAAGATCATGCCCTGGTGATACACACATAAGCATAACTGAGTAACTAACACAAATGCACTAAATTACCACATAAATGTCATTCTGTAAATGAAAAAATGTAATAATATACACCCATCAAAATGTACCAAGATATGGAAGATCAAGGAAACTATGAGTAGGTTCTATTGAAACATAAAAGATAAAATCAAATAAAATACCTTATGACCAAGTGGTCATTCAGTCCACATGTTCTTGCCATGAACAAGATTGAGTGATTGGAGGATTTGAAAAGATGTCTCAGGAAGGATATATCCTAATGGGCCAAGATTGATTGTTTGTGTTTTTTGATTGATATTCGCTGGCAATAGATGTGAAGAGAACAATAGCTCAAAAATTTGGTCTTGGAACTGATTCGTGTAAATTTATGTGATCACTGCATCTGGAAAAAGATAAGTGTAATGGGGCTAATATCAGTGTAATGGGATCAAATGAAAGGTGAATTCCAGCATGAGATGTACCTCATCATGAATGGGATGAAAAGGGGATACACAACTGGAATAGTCAAATGGACTTGGTAGGATTCCTGCATAGATAGGGAAAGTGGGGGTTTATTATGAAATGGGAGGAAAGGACAATGAAATACAATGAAAAGCATGTAGGATAGTCTAAATAGATGATAGATCTAATTGACTATGCATGGCACCTGAAATATTTTTTCACCATGGTACTTATCCAATGCACCACCGAAGTGGTTTTCACAAATGGATGAACTTATTTTTCTTTACTTTTTTGACTTTTTTATTTTTTTATTTTATATTTTGTTTGGTATTTTTGATTTTAACAGGACTGGGACTCCCTGAAATGTTTACACATAAAAGGAATTCACGTATAAGATATTGATGAGATCAGGGAGAGGATCTCCCTCTTCTGTTGTTATCTGATATGCTCCAAATCCATACTTTGTTGTGATGATATAAGGAACCAACCAATTAGGTTCAAACTTTCCTTGCTTCTCATGATTTTCTAGATTCTTAAGATGATGTCTCAGGATGAGGTCACCAACTTCAAATTCACAGAGTTTGAACTTCTTATTGTATTGCAATTGGAGGCAATTTTGATACAAAAAGAGATGGTTCAGAGCACTGAGATGCCTCTCATCTAGGAGTTGTAACTATTGCAAGCGGGAAACTCTATATTCTTCATCTGATATCATATTCTGCAAGGAAATTCTGAGAGATGGGATTTTGATCTCAATGGGGAGGACAAATTTAGTACCATAGACAAGGGAAAATGAAGTGTCTTTAGTGGGTGTGTAGATGAAAGTGTGATAAGCCCAAAGGGAAAGATCAAAATTCAATTCCAATCACATCTAACTTCATTGAATATCTTTTGAGGATTCTAATGATGATTTTATTCATAGCCTCAGCTTGTGTGTTGGATTTTGGGAAGTGCCTAGATGAAAAGTGTTGCTTAATTCTAAATGTTTTGCATAGTTCTGTCATAATTGTTGGAATTGTATTGAGATGATGTACTGAGAGGGGAGGGGTGAATCAGTACCTCTAAAATTTTTCTTGGTTAGCCCATTAACCTTTAGTCATTAGTTTATAAAACAACTTATCTATTTGTTCATCTTTCTTTATGTATGTGAAATCATATCATACATTCCATTTGATGTGTAGTAGTAAAAGAAACATACATGAAATTTGATAACACATAACACAAGATATGGTATCGCATAAAACTCCTGTTAAGGAAGTAAAAACTGCGGTGGGGATTGTTACCCACAAACTTCACTATCTGCAAATAAGAAGAGCTGGTTAAGGCTTACAATTTGGTCACTTCTGATGACCTACCCTGTTAGGAGTATTACAGTGGAGACCTGTTAAGATCTACTTCATTTGAAGCTTTAGCAACACTGTTAAGTGTGCACTCTGTTAAGATATTTACAAAGGATGGTTAAGTCCACCTTCTACGAAAGGATTTTAGATGTGATGCACTTGTTAGAGTGCAACTACATAGGTCTTTGATCTGATGATAAATGCAATCTTCAATTGCTGATAAAACAAATCCTATGAAGCTCCAAAAATACTGTTAATCATCCTTCCATGATTGAGTATTACCTTTATCTGCTTGTTAGTAGCCTCTGTGTGTTCTTTGATAACTGATGTATTTTGTTTCTGATCTTTGCATGAATTCTACCTTCTACTCCTTAGATGCTCTTTGTGGCTTATCAATAATTAAGAATTCATGTACTCACAATTGAGTACGAACATCTATTTATACTAATCTAGGCTCAATTCTTGATTCATGCACTTACACGTTAACTCTAGATTCAAGATATACAACTTGATCTTGATCTGTAGTTAGATATTCTTTAGATCTGTTAGGATGATTTAAAGCATTTACATAAAACATGCATGACCATCTAATCTGATTTAAAACAAAAATAAAACTCTATAAATATATTTACATTGCTTTAATTGACGTGTAAAACTTAGATCCACAATTTGCGGGTACTTGATCTGTCTGTTAGTTCTGATGGTCGATTTTCTTTATCGTCGGTGTTCCTTTCTCTGAACATGTCATCTGGTATGCTTGTCTATTCCTGTCGGGTTGATTCTAGAAACTATTTTGCCGGTAATGCTTGTGTTCTCTGGTTATGCTTATGTTCGCCAGTGAATGCTTATGTTCGCTGGTGAAGCTTGTCATATTTATACTTAGCATTTTTCTCAAAATTCTTTGTCCTGTCGGGTATGCTTGCAACTCACTGGTATTGCTTATGTTCCGCCGATGATGCCTGCTATATGCCGGTAGTGCTTTCTGACTGTGTTTTTCCTCTGAGTATACTAATGGAAAAATAATGTCTTCAATCTCCCCCTTTGATATTAGTATCAAAAACATGATATGTGTAACATACTTAGTGTATTTAGTATGTACTCCTGTGTATAATTCTTCATTAGTCATTAGAATGACTCCCCCTATGTATATGCCGGTAAGTGTAAGTATATATATATATCCTTTATCTTTTTGTTTCTCTTTTTTTTGATATATATATATTGTACATAGCTATATACATTTTCCTTTCCCTCCTTTTTTCATTCTAAGGACAAAGGTACTTACAACTTCTCAAAAAGGTGGGAATGTGAGGATTTGACTTCCTCCATCATTTTCTCCCATTTTTCTTTCAGCATTTCTAGAGCCATGTGCTTTAGTGAAATTCTTACATGAATATCAGAGATGCTGTCTACAATAGACATCTCCAGGGTTGCTATCAGATTTCTAGCCTCTGAGATATGCTGCTGAAGTATTGTGAGATTTGGTAAAATGTGTGCTTGTAATTCTATAATCTCTCCTCTAAATTGTGTCTCAGCATCCCATATTTCCTGTCTCACCCTGTTTGCCTCAATCACTATGTCATGATGTGCCTTTATGATCTCAACATTTGAGGTTATGCTTTGTGCACTTTTAGTGACATTTGCATCAATTTCTGCAAGCTTGTCACTGTTCTCCTTTGCAAATTTATCAAGTGTGCACATTTTCTGAACTAAGGTTATTGCCTCAGCAATCATTAGCTCCAGTTCATCACTAAGTTTGTTGAGCTTGACCTTGTTCAATGCCACTTCTTGGCTTATCTTATCAATTAGCTTGTATTGATATTTCTTCTCTACTTGTTCTTCCATTGCTTGGTCGACTTCTATCCCTTGCTCTATGATAACATCGGTAAGAACATAAATTTGTTCCTTAACTAAAGAATTTTCATCAAGTTTCACTTTAGGAACCAGTTGTTGGAGTATTTCTTTGGAATTTTCAAGTGCCATGTTTTCTCTATGTTCTTTTATCATCTTCTTTTGTATGGCTTTTCGTTGACAAAGTACTCCAAAATCTTGAAGTTTATCACTCTCCAAAGCGGTGATGTCCCAATTCGGTACTTCAATGACTTCATCAAGTGTGACCGCCAGTAAGTCTTTCTTTACTGTTTCTTCTTCTTCTTCTTTGGCTGGCTGGTGGTGGCAAATTGATGTAATACCATCTGCAAAGCCTGTGAGTGTAAAGTTGTTGAGGCATCCTTTTGTACTTGTTCTATGATCACCGACCGGTTTTGTGAAGACGTCTCCTCATGAACCTTGGATGTGTCAACAAATGAATCTTCCTTTTGTTTCATGACCTCATTTTTATTTACTTCCTCACTCTTCCCTTGCTCTTCAATTTGCTTGAAAGTGTCCTTTGTCATTTTCTCTGCCTCTTGCTCTTTCTTTTCATTGGTGGCATCCTGCATTTCTGTATCGGTATCCCTTGGAGTGTTTGATGCCACTTCTTTATTTTCATCTGTACCCATATCTTTGGGTATATCATCATCTTTCTTAGATGATTTGTCCTGGCTGGACTGTATATCGATAGCATCTATCAATATATTCATATTAGTTGGTGTATTGACAGTTGCAGTGTCAATAGCCTTTTCCTGTTCATCGGTCTTACCCTCTGCAGTAGCATTGATGTCTTCATCTTTTTGGATTTCTGCTGCAGGGTCTTTACCTGTATTGGTGTCGACATTGTTCTCTAACCATGATTCATCATTAATATCCACATCTAAGTTACTTTTAATTGTTAGATCTTCTTGGGTAACTTCTTCATCCTCCAAGGTAATGTGGATGGGACTATTTAGTGCTTGATCATGTTGGCCATCTGTTGACCAATCTTCATCTATAACATCTGTTTGTTTCTGACCTGTGATCTGCACTTCTTCATTTTCTAAATCAATTGTTGAGTGATCAGATGTGTTGATAGGTTCCTTTGTAGGAATGTTTGTCTCTGTAGGTTTTAGTATATCACTCCACATTTTGTGAGTGTCTTCCTCCAGCTCTATAAGTTTCTCTTGAAGAAATTTGTAAGCTCTCATCTTT
>MU223971.1:1178120-1196096 GCA_018584345.1 Thuja plicata | reverse complement strand
AATTTCATTTTGCAATAGAATAGTTTCAATTTCTAGAATAATTGCATTGAAATCATGTCTTAGATTAATCTTACATCTTTCAATTCTTAGAATAATCTTGCATTGCATTGCATTCATGGAGAAAAAAATCCTTCATTCCTAGATTGGTCTATGGTTGTGAGACTCTCATTCTGAGAGCTATTTTGAAAACCCCATCTCGATAGAAGGCAACAGGTCAAATCATGTAGGCAGACATGATGAATAATCTCATATTCAGTCTTGTGTGTATTTGATGAAGAATGACTATGTTGAAGTGTATGGTTGGTTAACAAGGCCAAATTTACCACATATAGAGTGATGGTGGGATGCAATGATTGGGTTGGTGCATATATTAAATCATCATTCTACTGCCAAGGTACACATTTATTCACAAAGTGATATGCATCATGTTCCATGGTGGGCCAAAAGTATCCACTATGCATAAATTTATTTGCAAGAGTAAGACCACTAGAATGGGCCCCATAGATTCCTTAATGAACCTCTTCTAACACTATTTTGGCTTCTTCTTATCCAAGACACCTAAGGAGGGTTCCCTCAAAGTGTTTCCTAAATAGGGTATCACCTAGGATAGGTAGCAGGAGGTGCGACAAATGAATATTTTCTTTTGATTGGGCGTAAGGGTAAGCGAGATGATCTCATTCTGTAGGTATTTGCATATTTATTGATACCAAGGGGATTCAAAACCAACAATATTACACACCAGTTCAGATTTTAGTATTTCAAAGGAAAGGACCATAATGTTCTCAAGAAGAAACTCACATTTGTGACTATTATTAGGAATAGAGATCATCGATCCGATGATGGCCATTCTGTTGAAAGATTTGTTGTTGGTTCTCAAAATCTACTAGAACTAAATATTTGTGAAGTGTGATTTCAAATCCTCTATCATTCTACAATACAAGATCAACTTGTCATCTTTGATTATATATTCATCTATAACATGTTTAATAACCAACTAAGAGTCGCCAAAAACAAGTAAGCTAGTGTTTTTTCATGTTATAGCAAGAGAAAGTCCTATAACTAAGGCCTCATATTCAATGATATTGTTTGTACACTCAAATATTATCTTGTATGACTTTGAGATAAAATATCCTTGTAGTGTGACTAAGGGTATACTTGCTCTTGATCCTTTCTGAGTGAATGATCTATCAAAATATAGATTCCATTGAGTAATAGAGCTAACTGTCATAATGGATTCATATGGGAGTTCTGTGAAAATAGGGTGTTTTGCTTCAAGAGGTGCATCTGCCAGCTGATCTGCAATAGCCTGTCCTTTAATGAATTTACGTTCTACATACTCAATATCATGTTTTCTCATAATCATGACCTATTTTGTTGTGTGACCAATGAGATATGCTTTAGATAACAAGTATTTCAAGGGATCAATCTTAGCTGTGAGTTGTATTTTACTGTTCAGCATGTAGTGTCTTAATTTTTGTGTGCAGAAAATAATAACTAGACATGCACGTTCCATGATAGTGTAATTCAACTCATAGCCTACTAGTATTTTTCTCAGGTGATATATCACTTTCTCTTTTCCATTTTTATCCAGCTATTTGAGAAGTTCCCCTAGTGAAATATTAGTAACAAGAATGTATAGGATCAAAGGTCAGGCTGGGATAGGCGGGACCAACACTGGTGCATTTGCAAGATAGTGCGTTAGCTTTTCAAATGCTTTATTACATAGAAAATACCACAAAAACTTAGTATCCTTACTCAAGAGGCGAGAAAAAGGATGGACCTTATCTGCAAATTGAGTAATGAAATGACGAAAAGACTAAACTCGACCTTGTAAACCACAAAGCTGTCTCAATGTCTTAGGAGGTGGCATCTATAGTATTGCTTTGAATTTATTTGGATCTATATCAATGCCTCAATGAGATACAAAGAAACCTAACAATTTTCCAGATTGAACCCCGAAGACACACTTCTTAGGGTTAAGGTGAACCTTATACTTCGTGAACGTGTCAAAGATGATGGTCAATATCTTGGTATGTGTTTCTTGGGTTTTTATATGTCGAGGATATCATCAATATATTCCATCATTATATCGTACATAAGGTCATGAAAGATGGTTGTCATAGCATGCTGATATGTGGCACAAGCATCCTTTAGACCAAAGCCCATAACCTGATAACAAAAAGTACCCCAAGGAGTAGGAAATGCGGTTCTATGTTGATCCTCTACTATGATATTGATTTGATTATTCCTAGAAAAACCACCCATAAGCGAAAGAATCTCATGTCTAGCAGTAAAGTCCACTATGATGTCAATATTTGGGAGTGGAAAGTCATCCTTAGGACATGCTTTGTTTAAGTCTCTAAAATATGAAAAAATACAAATGCCCCTAACAAGATTACCTACTGGTAAAATATTAGATATCCACTCTGGATAAGAAATAGAGAAAATGAATTCACCATCAAGCATCTTTTGTAGCCCAACCTTGAATAGTAGGGAAACTTGTGTATGCATCTTACAAAGTTTCTGTTTGATAGGCCTGACATTAGGATCAGTACCACTAGATCAGGGTCTATCCTAGGCATATCTTTATACGTCCATGAAAATTTTTGTTTTACCTTCCGTAAAATTTCAAACGTGTCTTCTTTCTCTTTCTTGCTCAAGGAGGCAATTATGAATGTGATTCTAGGATCCTTTGCTGTACCAAGGTTGACCTCAATTGTATCTTCATTAAGGATAGAAGATTTGTCCTGTGGTAGTGACATGAACAAAAAGTCATCCTCTCTCTCTTTTGACATGTTAACTAGGTTTTTATTAGAAGACGTGTCCTTTATTCTCTCTTTTGCCTCATCCAAAGGTGCCTTGAAAATATTTTCACCAGGGGATGTTTTTTTTCATCTTGATTTTTCTTTTGCTTACTTTTGTGACTAAGAGATTTGACTTGTCATAAAAAGTATGGCTCATCATGATACTTGATCTCATGTTTGTTTTTTTGGATATCCCTTAGGTCTCAAAGGGATAACACTTCCTTGTTGAAATTGAAAATATCCAAAGTAGGTGTTGAAACTTGTTGGTCTCAATTGATAAGCTCAGGGTGGACAAGTGGTAAACTAGGGGATGAAAGTTCAACTAGAGTGATGGTAAGGACATTGTTAATGTAAATGAGATCATCTTTGATATACACAAAAGGAATTGCATATAATTCCTCCTCTAGGTCTGAATCAAAAGAAGTTTCGTCATTGTTAGTTAAGGGCACCTTAGGTTCTAAGGAGCCCAATCCATGGTTCCTAGTATAATCGTTTGATGTTAGAGCCTCTTTCAGTCCTTGTTCACATGATCCTAGTCTTGTGCCATGATAACCCATACTTTTGACTATGGTTGTTGCTTTGACATACTTTTCTTTAGGAATGTTCATAGGCGTGTCTTGTCCATCTTTATAGAGCCAAGACAAGACATCATCTTCCATATGTTCATGGTCAAGAGATCCCCAATGCTAAAAAGTGGTCTTTTTAAATTCAAGGATGGACTTATCTTTCTTGGGAAAGAGTTTTGAAGGTTTACCAAAATAATTAGGTGATAGAGGGAGTCAGCCAACATAGAAGGAATGCTCAATCTCATATTCTCCATGTCCCTTGTCAATGATTTTGATCTTATTATCAGAATTAGGGATCTTCTCTTTCTTAGTTTTCTCTTCACTCATGGGAGGCTTAGATGTGGAAGCATTATTAGTAGATGTGGATGTGGGAGCTTTATCAATAGATGGCATAGAATTTTTTTAGGAGGTATAGTAGCAATAGAAGGTCAGACTATCTCATTCAGTAGGCATAAGTTTGTTTGTTTCCCTTCCAATCTCTTGCAATAATGAAAGGGTTCAGGATCTCACCGTATAGTTACTTCTTTGCCTTGGTGTAAGAACTTAAGACACTAATGGAAGGTGGAAGGTATACCTTGAATAGCATGGATCCAAGGTCAGTCAAGTAGGATATTGTATGGAAGATCAAGATTGAGCACTTGACATGTTTCAATCAATGTTGGATCAACTTTCAAAGGAAAAGTGATCAATCCCTTGGATTATCTTTCTCTATCATCATAAACCTTTATTGTGATGCTCTTTTTTTTGTATCAATAAGGTCATCAAGGACTCCCAATTGTAGCACTAGATTCAATGTATACAAATTTAAGCTAGATCCGCCATTTATAAAGACACTTTTTATTTTATTGCGATGGATGAAGGCTTCAATGTGAAAAGGTTTATAATGATGGAGGTCAGGAGCACAAAAGTCCTTATCAGTAAACAAAAAGTGTTGCTGTACAGCTAAATTCCCAATAATATCCTAAAATTGGTATGCATTGATGTTCTCAGGTACACATGACTCTTGAAGGGCTTTCTCAAGAACATCCTTGTGGAGGGGTGATGTATGAAGGAGTTCAAGGACTGATATTATTGTGGGTGTCTTCCCAAGTTATGCAAGAAGGTCATAAGGAGAAGTGAGATGAGTCGACACGGATGGAGAAGATGGTTGCATAACTTCTTGGACAATGACTCTATCTCTACATGTGGTTGTGTTACAATCAGAACCCTTAAGGGTAAGAGTGTTTATATGGTTGTCAGATTCTTTGATGTGACTGCATAGGAGTCAAAGCCACAAATATAATTTTACTCAAGCTTACCACATAAGGAATCAAAAACCATGATAGTGTTGGTACTATAGTCATACAAAATGACATTTGATTATGAGGGTTTGTCTTTTTCATGCTTGGGAAATGATGTGTAATAAATCTTCAACTGTGCATTAGAGGATTATGTATTTCCTTCAACTTCAGTCTTTTCATTATCAATGATATCTTGGATGTAATTCTTCAACTTCATATACTTCTTTGTATAATGAACCTTAACATGATGATACTCACAATATTTGTTATCCTTATACCATGCAGGTTTTGGTTGATTATCATCGTATGGTCTGGTAGTAGGATAATTCATCATATTTTGTTCCAGAAGCCTTCAAAAGATGACATCAAGAGGCTCTTGTAATGAAGTGTATTGATGGTGAGGATGATTCCCTATGTTATTATTATTGGTTTAATTCTAATGAGGGAATATGTTGATGGTGGGTTGATTGCAAATTTTTTATTGTTGTTGTTGTGAGTTATTTTCATTGTTGTTATTGTTTTGATTATTCTGATTTTGTTGGTTATTGTTGTTGTTGAGATTGTTCTGATTTTAAGAGGATTGTACATTTTGGACATGCTTGGAATCATTCATGTTATTGTCATTACCATTGTTCTTGTTCTTGGTCCAAAATTTTTGGTTGTCATTGGAAGAGGGAGTAAAGTGTTTAATGGTGACTTGAAACAAGAGCCCATCCTCAATATATTTTCCCTTCTTAATGACTTGTTCAAAGTTTTCAAGTGATGCCATATTCATGTGAAATTGCATATGTGTTGTAAGGTTTCTTTTCAATATGTCAATAGAATGTGTGTTAGGAATTTTCTAAGGCATTTTGTTTGCAAGATGTCTCCATATTTGTAAGAAACTCGCAAAGGTCTCACCATTCATTTTCTTTGTGTTGAAAAAATCACTAAGATGTTTGATGTTCAATGTTGTAGGAGTGTTGTGCCACAAATTTCTCTACAAGGTCAGAGAAAGTAGATATAGATCCCAGAGCTAGATTCATAAACCATTCCAGAGTGGGGCCTCCAAGACTCCTAGTGAAGAGTCTTATAAGGTAATTTTCATTATAGGAGACCTCTTGGCATGCAACATAGAACTATTTGAGATTTTGGATTCGATACGTCTCCTCTTTATATTTATCAAACTTTGGCATCTAAATTTTTTTGGGGATTGGTTGCATGTTGATGGATTGATCAAATGGATAAGGAAATATCTCATCAAATTAGAACGGTTTAGATCCTCCATTTTGCATTGTTTGAATGAGACCTTTGAGCTCATTTACTTGTTGTGCTAAATCAGGAGCATTATATTGTGTAAGTTGACGACCAAACTATTGTGTGAAATGAGGTCCAAAATTGTGCTCCTCCTGGTTGTGATGTCATAAATCTAGATGATGTAAGATCTAACATAGGTATATATTGATATCCTTCTGATGCTTATGTTGTAGATGTCTTCAAACCATATGACATATACAGAAAGAGTGATGAAGTATATCCATGTGAAAATGGATTGGTCATGTGACCAATGTTCAAAAAATTTTCATCCAAACCATTTGATGTGGTTGTTGTAGTTTGAGTGCTAGTATGAGGGGTAAATTTGGGTATAATACTAATGATTTGTTGGATAACTTTGGGTGTCAACTAAAAGGTTTGAGAAGTCACCTGAGATGTACTAATAGTTGCACCTTCACCACTAGAAGTGGATTTTCCTTTTTCTTGTGATGATGTTCTATTCATTTGATCATTGGTGTTAGTAGGATGAGCTCCAATGATTATATTTTGAAGTAAAGAGTCATCATAATTCAAAGGAATTGTGACTCCATTTTTAAGGAGATTCATGAAAATATCACCACTTTTCTTGTTGTATATCTCTCTCTAGCATCTCCAAATTATGTGGGTCTTGGAGAAAGTCATCTAAATGTGGATGTACTTCAGGTTGATCAACAAGTAACTCTTCCTAAATTGGATTGGAATTAAGGTCTTTTGGTGGTACCCCTTGTCCAACAAATAGGCCTATGGACCAAGGGTTCTCATTCTCATTATGGTTTGATTTTAGCCTGATAGACCTCATCTTATTTTCTTGTGATCTTGTAACTACCATACAAATGTGATCTCAATATGTTGGATGAAAGATGTGAAAGATGTCAAATGTGGCATGAAGAGTGAACTGGGAGCAATGTTTGGAATTTGATTACGAGAGTAGGGCCTCAAAGATTTTGATTTTGATTTGATTAGATTGGATATTGATCAAGACTTGGATTGATATGATTTGATTTGATTTGATTGATTGATGTTGATTAAGGTCTAAGAAAACCTTGATGAAATAAGGTCCTATAGGGTCACAAAACATTTATGAGGTCTTTTTCTTACTTGAGATAGGCAAAGTTCTCAAGAAAAATAGGAGGAATCTTATTAAATCAACCATATGAGATGGACAATGTTCACAAGTGATAAATTTAACTAGTGTTTTGGTCTAAAGATGAGGATGTTAATAACACTTAGTATAGTCTAACAACCTAAGGGTTATGAATAATTCTTAATCAAAGATTGATTGATTTGATTTGGATTAACTTGGATATGGGACAGATTTGATGATGAATAAAGATGTTTGATTTGATAAGTCCAAATTGATAAATGATGAGAGCTCCTAAGTTCAAATGATGTGAAAATGGTGATGACATGTGTATGACAAAGAATTGATGAGAGATTGGATGAGTGAACAAGATCTATGGTAGTTTAATCGTAAGTAGAATATGAACAGGTTGATGATAAAATTTGTATTCACCAGCAAACCATGCAATCCTTTTGTTGAAGGTTATAGCATCAAATTTCTCAAAAATTTTAATATCTTCTTGAAAAAGTTTGAGATGTTTGTGATTTTTATGGGTTCTATCAACTATTTTCTTCTTCCTATAGGCCAAGGGTAACTGAACCTTTCCTTTCTTGGGTTGATTTTTAACTTGATCAGAGATGAAGCAAGACAAGAGATGACTGCCTAAGGAGGCGATAATAAAAATGCTAAAGTGACTCAATCTAGAGTTTGGACAATGACATTGACTATGATAATTATACCATAGTTTGGACACTTTGAATTTGGCACTTTCTAGGACAAATTCTTGAGATAAATGGATAGTACTTGGATGTATTTTAACAATGTGATGATGATATCTAAGTAAAGGACTCCAAAAGATAACTCAAGGCCAAATGACTCCAAGTATAAGATCAAGTTTGTAATTAATTTCCAAGGTTTGACTTTTTTTTTTGACTTTCTTGACTAGTTTGTTTGAATGTCAAGAAGACACACATGTAACAACTTGAAAAATGATAAATGTTTGATATTCAAAAGTTTGTTTCAAAAATTATTTTAACTGGGCATAACATTTGATCAAGCACATTATAACTTATGGTCAAGGTTTCAATAAACCACTTGAAAGCTCACAGACTCAGAATAAATTTTGAACTCGATATTCCTGACGATTTAGTAAGCACAAGATATGGGTGTTTGAAGATTGCAAAAAAGGAGTGACTATGAATGCATGCACCTGATTTTGGAAAATAATTTGATAAAATAGATTATAGATATGGAAAGAGGGTGAAACCATATTTCCAACGTTTCTTGAATAGTCAAAATCGGAGTTGTTTTGTAAAAGTTATAATCATTTTT
Organism: Thuja plicata; assembly: GCA_018584345.1. Classification (NCBI taxonomy): domain Eukaryota; kingdom Viridiplantae; phylum Streptophyta; class Pinopsida; order Cupressales; family Cupressaceae; genus Thuja; species Thuja plicata. The sequence continues at coordinate 1,187,761 of MU223971.1, read as the reverse complement.
TGTGAAACTGCCTGTTCATGGAGTTTGCAAAGATGAAAGGGCTAAGAATAAGCCCCTAGCAATCGGCCCCTAGATCCCATGTGACCACAGGTTAGACAGAGGGGGATAAAAATTTTAGTAGAGGCCCTGGTTGCCCATATGGCCAGGGGCTAAAAACATCCAAAAAAATAAAAAAAATAAAAGTTAAAACTTACTAAAAAAGAAACCTTTTTTTTAAATGGCAGATTTGAAACGTTTATTAAAAACAAAATAAAATTTAAAAAGTTCAAGGCTTTTTGTGAAGGGTTTTTATTTGTTTTATTTGTTTTATTTTTAATTTTTTTTTGAACCACGGTCTGTATAGACTCTGGCCATAGTCCCACAGAATGTCTCACAACCGTGTGTTGTGTATCACAGACAAAGTTGCAAGCTTAATAGTCGTCTGCTTAAATAATTTTTTTTTAAATTTTTTTATTTGATTTTTTATTAAATAAATAAATATTATAATATATAATATATGTATATATTTTATTCTCTCTCTCTCTCTCTCTATATATATATATATATATATATATTCAAAGACAAATATTTTTTATATATAACAAAATATAAGCCTACATAGTTCAAAAAGACATGATAATACCAAAATAAATGTAAGACATATATTCAATTCATATACTTCCTATAACTTGAAATTTTCACAACGAGAAAAATATAGGAAATAATATGTCAGAAGTTATTTGTTGGTTGCCCCAAGCACAACCATGAGGTTGTTTTCACAATTTTGAGCCTTTTGTAGAAGTTGACCTCCAAATGCAAGCCTTCAACCTACAAATTAGGGGGTTAGTTGACCCATGAAGTGGGTCCCACCAGGTATGCCAAAATGTCGATGAGAAAATATACTTGTGTGGAACAAGCTCATACATGTCAAGTTTAGTGGGTTAGCATTCAAATAAACCAAACATGTATGAAAAACTTGAACAAATGGCACACGAAGCTTTCTCCACAACCTCACATGAGCCAAACAAGTGCACCCAAGCCTTGTTGATTTTATCTTTGATATTTTGAATGGATATGCTCTCCAACCACAAAATATTGATCTCCAAGTAAACTAATGGAAGTTGAAAGGCTTGCAAACTAGTATAAGGAACCATCTACAAGATTTCAACCAAGATGATGAGAATATGAAGCTACTATGAAAATACAACTATCATACTAACATGATTCAAGATTAAAAGGATATAACATGCCACAAGATGAGATTATGAAATATGAAAACTAAAAATTATTTTTATATGCTCTAAAATGATTTCAACATGATAACAATGTAATTAATGATGGATTGAAAGAAAACTAGCATAACAAATCTACTACAATGATGATGGATCCAAATACAAAGAGAGAGGATCTATTTATATATTTTAGAGGGAGACCAAGGGGCATGGATGAGGTGGATCCTATGTGGAGGTCACATATGATACACATGGAACAACCATAGGACAAAAGGGGTGACTCATGGGAGATCCATTGGGTAAAGGGATGGTCATGCTAAGGTCAAAGATGCTCACACATGTGTGAGAAACCTTGTGATAGTGATGGGTCAATGACAAGGATTGGGGAAAGTGTGTGATGTGAGAAGGCTTATGTTTCTCACACGTGTGAGAAACTTTAAGGGAAAGGGAAAAAGGGAGATGACTTTGTAGAAGTTGTAAGAGTGTAAAAGGGGAAAGTTTCTAACATGTGAGAAAATTTGAGAGAAAGGAAAAGGGATAAAAATTTGTAAGAGTTGTAAGAGGATAAAAAGGGAAAGAAGGAAACAATCTTGTAAGAGTTGTAAGAGGACAAAAGGAGAAAGTTGATCACATGTGACCACCCACTTAAGTTAAGCTTTTTAGGATCACATAGACTAGGTTAATTTGGATTTATCCAAACAGTAGGTTTAGGAAGATGGTGAAGGGTGTAGATTAGGAATCTAGGTTAGAATTTATGATTTAATTAGATTAAATAAAGGATGAGGGATTTTAATTAAATAAGATTTAATTAAATAGGGGATTACAATAGGCTTAGGATTTAATCAAAATATGATTTAATTAAATCATAGGTTAAAGGGATTTGATGGAAATGATTATTTAAATATGAGGGGTAAAGGGGTCACAAATATTTAATCTGAATTAAATATATTAGGAGGGACGTATTTAAATAAAATTTAAATACTTTAGGGAGAAGAGGATAATAAACCTATTTGATTAAATAAATCTAATTAAATAGGTAGATGAAAGGGATTACTATAATTAATTAATTAATTAAAATCAATTATATGGCTAAGGATGCTAATTAAATAGGATTTAATTAACTAGAAGGTGATATTAATTAAATAAGATTTAATAAATAAGGTTATATGATGATTTTAGACATCTAGACTAGGTGCATAGTTGCATGTCATGACTTAATTTGGGGCCATTTTATAATAAATAATAAGGCTTTGAGATGGATCAATTCCCTAGGTAGGAATTTGATTAAAATAAATCATTTTAATGTTTATTAAAATAAAAAAGGCTTCAAACCCTAAAAGGTTTGATGTAATGAGAGGGGGGAAAAGAAAGTTAAAAATACATTTGGGGCTTCGAGTATTCATTCACACAAGGTTATTTTTTGATCATATGTTTGGAGACAGAGCTTTGATAAGGAGCTTACAACCATATTTATCATGTGAGAACAAAATCTCTCAGAAGATTTGGAGACATGCAGGTGTTACAGATCACCTAAGGGTCTTAGTTTGCACAAAATAGTCTATAGATTTAATTAGGAATCAAAATAGAGCATATTTCTACATGTAATAATTATTGAGGAGGCCATTAGATAATAATAAATATATATGGATGGTTATTGGAGAAAATTACATTGATTATTTGTAACCCAATTTAGTTGTACAACCTAGGGCTTGATGAGACACACATCAATTTGGACGCAACTTGAGAAATCTAAGATCATAATATTGTTACAATACTTTTGGGGTAGAAACTAGTGAGAATCAAGTCTGATCTAGTGTTGCAAAAATTTGTAGGAAGAAGTTGATCTGGAACCCAACCGTACACCTTCAAACAACCTCCTTTCTTATAGTTGCAATTTGAAATATAGACAAAATACCTAATATGTATTGTAACAACAAATTTTTAATGAAATTAGATTTAAACTTCTAGTATTGGCGTTAGGGATTGTTGGAAAAGTCATTTCAAATTTTTTTATGAATAAAAATTAGAAGTTGTTCTTTTTGTTGTAGTGAGTTTTCAACATTATTTGTTTATTTTATTCCTTGAAATTTCAATTGTTGTCAAAACACAAAAAATCAAATAGAACAAAACCACAAAAAATTAATAGAAAAAAACCATAAAAAAATTAGAAAACAAACTAAAAATAAAAAGATTAGAATTCTATAGAAGCAAGATCCAACCTCGAGTTAAATAAAAAAATGGCTCGCATCTTAAATTTCTCTGCTTTGCGTGAGCAGTTTGATTTTTTCAACAGGACAAAGTATGCATCTGTTAAATACAATATTTCTAAAAAGTAGTATTCATTCTTTCAGAAAACAAAATATGCAAATCTTCGTTATTTTCTTTCTACCACAAACTCTTTTGATGCCCTATATTTGGGCACGTTCTTTGTTTCACCCAAGTTTGGAGTGGTTCCTCGCAACAACTATAGAAATAATGTTAATATTTCTAGGGTTAATCGTTTAGAATTGCCAAAATGCATAGATGATTGGACTCTGGTATGCAATCAAAGAAGGAAGATCTTCCCCATAAATTCCTCTCATCAAAAGCATTTTAAGAATTTTGGCGAAAAGAAAGGTTTGGAAAAAATAGATATGCGAAATAATACGATTTTATTCTGGCTAGAGAAGGAAAAAAAACAAGCTTATTTTTTTTTTCAGAAAACAAAATATTGTCTCCTAGAAATTTTTTTTGTTCTTCTAGATACCTTCCCTCTTTATGATAGCTCAGATGCTATTCTCTCCTCACATCCTAGGAATTTTGCATTTACTCCAAGAGCTCGACTTCCCACCGCTTCCTTGGGGATTACTGTTGGTCAAAGGTCTGATGATTTGTCGACTAGAATTAGCTGGAGGATGTATGGTAGACAGAGAAGCTCAAATTTCTCTAGGTTTGTGTTAGTAATAAATGAGGGGGGGGGGGTTGAATAAGTGGCCTCAAAAATTTATCCTTTAAACTTTAATCTACCAATCAATACACCTCAAATTATTAAGTCCCTACAACATGCATGCCTTGAAATACTTGAAATAATTAACTGTCTGTCAGTTTACCTTGTCTGTCCTTATTCTCCTTGATAACCGATAAGCAGTAAAACTATTTACCGATACTCAGTAAATATGCAGAGTATACCAATCAATTCAGAAATGCATATGTGAAATGTAAAACAATAAAGTAATAAATCATACACACATAACACATAGATTTTAATGTGGAAACCCTATTAAGGGAAAAACCACTGGGACCGGTATCCCAAATTTTCACTCTTCTGAAGTGAGCAGTGTTAGGATCCAACCTTGTTAAAGGTTACAAACACACTGTTAAGTGCGACCTTGTTAGATGATTTTATACATATAGGTTGTCACTTAGTATCTGACATCTATTTTACTACCATCCTTGAATCAACCTCCTTCTTAGACTATCAATAGGCTTTAGGAAAATCTTGCTACCATCCTTTAATCAACCTCCTTCTTAGGCTATCAATGAGCTTTATGAAAATTCAATGCTACTTTAATGAATCAACCTTTTTAATAATCTGTTAGGATATACCTCAATTATAGAAGACTATTAAGTCCTGCTCTGTTAAGAGACATGATGTTTCAATGGTTAAACTGAAACACTATGACCTGTTTCTAATGCAACTTTGAATTGCAGATTTTCAGATCTATTTAAGTATAATGCCTCTCTGATCAATGTATCAATTCAATTCCTTTCACTCCACACTTTCTATTGTGTGATGTTGTACTTCATTGTTCGTCGGTGTCTGCAGAATTCTTTAGCTCTCCTTTAGCTTGATTGATCAGGACTGTATGAAGTTTATCCTTCACCAGTTTCTCTTCACCATCCTCTTTCTATTCACTCCCCTTCCATGTATCTGATGTCTTATGGAAATGAATTATGCTTGTCTCTTATATAGACATGATATTCCTTAATTCATGATTCTTGATTCTTGGTGTGAAAAACAATCTAGCCAATTTGATTTTTGGCTTTAACTCCTAATTTATCTCGTAGTTATCTTCTTGCCAATTGTATAAATCTTCTTTAAATAAATTACTTTACTGTGGTCGAATAAAACAAATAAAACAACCACTTAAGTCTTTCCTTAAGCTCTTCCAACTAGATATTTTGTCATTTTCTGAACTCTCTGTTCTGTCGGTCAATTCTGCAGTTCATTGTTGGTGACAACTGCCAGTTCCGTTGGTGTAACTCCAGTTAGCTTTGGGATCTCCATCTGTTGGGCATCATAAGATTTTGCTTCATCAGGAAACACTGTCTTCTGCTCGTCGGGCATCACTGTGAATTTTTCTCTACCTTTACCGATGGTGTGCACTCCGTCGGTGTTGTCTGTCACTTAGTGAATACTTGATTTTTATGCATTGCTAAAAGCATAATCATTGTTCCATTGATTCTCTAAAGTATTTTGCATTATGTATATGACCATACAGATGATATCAAGTTGACATCAATGACAATACAAATCATTAACTATTTTAATGTCTTGCATTATCTTCAACTTAACATTATCAAACATTCATTCAGTTACATGTCATCAGTCTCTCCCTTTAGCATTGATGGCAACATACTATATTATCACACTATACTATTTCTAATACAATACAAAATATAATTGTTGAGATTCATCAAATTAACAAACAATTTTTTTTGATAACTGATAGAAATGTCTGACCATCAGTAAGCTCTGTGTTAGCTTAGATTTGATTCTTGCAGCTTTCTGTGTTTCTTCTACTGATGTGTTGTGTTCTCTTTTTGTGACAATTTCTCTCTTTTGAATGTTCTTTTTCTTTGATGTCTCTATTTTTTGTTTGCAACTTTTATAAAAATTCTCTCCCTATGGATATGATCTCTCCCTGTTTGGAGTAATCTGATAATAAATAATTTCTTGTGAGACCTACATTAGACTGCTATAGTTTTACTATTTTGTTGTCATTTTTTTAATAGTTTATACCTTGACATACATTGACTATTGGAGACTTTTTATACATTTGAAGATCGGTGGAATCCTATGTTATATATTCAGCACCTGATTTTGTAATCAGGGTACTTTTAAGATGCTTTATGTTTTGATTCAGTTTCAGCTTATGTTGATGTCTTATATGGATTTAAATGTATGAATGTAATATTATGAAATTGGTTTAGGAAAATGATGCTAGGTTATTTCAGTTCTAATGCAAATATGGTTAATATATATTTATATTATGGATGTCATGTTATGTTTCATATCATGTCATTTTAGATCTAATGATGTGTGCATTGAGTGTGCAGGAAAAGTTGACCATGGATCTATATCGGGGACCCAGTACTGGAACCTATGTAAATACCCATGCTTTTCAAGGTCCTGTCTATATAAAGAGACATGGACCTCATTTTTTATGTGATTATTTAGTAAACGTGGTTTGCATGTGTGTTATTAAATTAGTAAATGTTTATGTGAATAAGTCATGTCTTTTGTTTTAATTTAATGTGCCAAGTTTGACAATTTTTGTAATTTAATTGTTGAACATGGCTAGTAAAGGGAACCTAGGTTAGTTAAGGGTTAACTAAGGTTATCTAGGAGTAGTACCTAAGCTTACCCCAGGGTTAGAAGTTTCTAGAATTCTTCTTGACTTAAAAATCCGTAGGTTAACTTTAGGGTGAGTTGTAGAAGGTCGTTTGGACTCCTAGGGGGTAATCGAGGCTAGTTTTAGTCACCCAACTTGGTACCCTATGGCTTAGGGGTCATTTTCTATCATTAATGAGCCCCTAAACTCATTTATTTCTCCCTTTAATTGTCATTTTAAGTCTTGAGCGAATTTGGAAGAGGAGTGTGACTTTGGTTAACCTCACTCTCTCTTCTACCTAAGTTTCATTTGACTTCACCCTTGGAGAGTTAGGAAGTGGTTTAGTTTGGGGTTGGTTAGAGTTACCTCACCCTTGGGTTAATCCTTTCTTTTTTTGGAGGTTTGCCTATTTAGGGAAGGATTTAGGATGAGTTGAGTGTTCACCCACTCTCTACCCTTAGAGACAAAATTAAGTTTGAAGGAGCCTTTTTGGAGGGAACTTAGGAAGGATAGCTCAACACCAATCCATTCATCATCCTAGCTTGGAATTAAGGTTGGATTTCTTTAAAGTAATTTTGTTTGTGTTTATGTGTGTTCTTGAGCTCAAGGACTCCATTAATGGAGTCTTATGTGTTTTGGAGCTTTATTTTTAGTTTTGAAATTTAAATGTTTGTTTCTCAATGTCTTTATTTTGTGATTAATTTTGAATGGGTCTTCAAGGCACTCTCACCCTTTGGGAGGGTAGAGTAACCTTGGAGGGGTAGATGGAAATGATTCTTGTTAGAGTAGAGTCTCCCTTGTGTGGAGGGAAAAACTTGGGGTAACATGATACCAATGATGCCAAGGACTTGACGGTACCTAGGAGGCATAAGGAGGTTATTCAGGACTGCATCTTGTGAAGATGGTCCTATTCAAGTCTATGTGAGGCTTGTGTGTTCTATATTTATTCTTGGCTTTCTCCTACAGCGAGGTCTACCACTACCCCTGTTCGGGAAGGTCTCTTGGAGACCTATCCATTTGTTAATCCTTGTGTTGGGAAGCTTTCTGGAGTATGTAATTTTTCTGTTTTCTTGTCTTCATGTTGTGTTGTTTGTATGTATCCCGTTCCATTTTGGGATCCCCAAGCTCAGGGGTGGCCTTGTAAAGGCCTAGGTTGGGAGGTGAGCCTCCATGGTCAACCTCAATGTTTATCAGGTTCTTGAAATGGGATAGTCTAAAGATATGAATTTTTATTTTATTATATTTATTTTAGGTTTTAATTCATAGAATGAAATCAAATGTTAAATAAAATCTGATTGTCTAATTTTATTTTAAGTTTTCTTTTATCAAATTAATTATTGGATAATGAATTTTTATAAATAGGTTGTGAGTTTTGTAAAAAGAAAGTAAGATAATTTAAATACTATTTTTAATTAGGTGCCTTTATAAGTATTTAATAATGCTTATAGATTTCTCTAGATTAAGATTTGATTTAATTTAGATAGAAAAATAAAATTAGATTTTATTTTAACATAGGATGTTAGTTTATATTTTAAGGGGTTTAAATTTAATTATTTTAATTGAAATTATAATGATCTAAAGATAAAAATTTATTTCTTTAGATAAGATAGTTTAGTCACTTTAATTTTCAGACTATTAAACTTTAGAATAGGGAATATTTTGTTAAATAATTTTATGTGAGTTATTAAACGTTAATTAACCAATTATTTTGTTTCCATTGAACTAAATTAGCGTTAGACGCTGTTAATGTAATACCTACCCCTTTGTTTGTCTACCTGTGTCAGTTTCTGATCTCTTTTAGACTATAGTATGTATGTGTTAGCTCTTTCAGGTGATTTTAAGGATATTCATGCGTTACTGTTCAGTATGTTATTGATTCATTATTATCATGTTGTATCTTTTGTGTATATGTGATTTAAGGTTATCTAATGATGCTTATGTATATGTTAGGATTTCATTTCGGTTATGGTTTTTGACAATACTGACCTTAGGTTTATATGCACATGGATCATTGTATGTTTTCATTACTGTTCAATGTGCTTGGTATGGTATGGGACAGAGTCGTAGTTATTTGCTTCGGCGAGATCCACACGATAACCTAGTCTCAACCATTGTTTGCCATATGATATATGTATGTATTTTCATCTTGGTGATGACAGGTTTGCAGGTACTAGGCTACGTCTTCCCTGAATTGGCAGGAGTGAGCGTTCCCTATTGCATTAATCTCAATGGTAAGAGAGGGGAGATAGTTTTCAGGTCCAAATCCTATCCTAAACCAAATTGTCCAAGTTAGTGGACAAGTATCTATTTTGACTACCCTGACCAAATTCGTATAGTTCATAGGAATTCGTGTATCCCTTTCCTTGATCATGTTTGATTTTTCTTGTTTTCAGTTTCAAGTGCTTGATGTGATTATGTGGGTGTTATATCATGCTATTTATTTAATTGAATATTGTTGCAATTAATTATTAAATATAGGGTATTTAATTAATTGAAAATTATATTAAATACCTATGTTTAATTGAAAGTTTAATTAAAGTGCAATTATTGAGTATTAGTATTTAATTGAATATTTAATTAAAAATTAGAGTAAATATGCTTTTATGCTTAATTAAATAATTAAATATTAAGTTGCATGGATTATTGTGCTTTGATTATTTAAGTTATTTAAATTAATATTTTATTAATTACATGTGGAAGATTTGGTTGAAAAGTATTTTCAGACTCAAGAGATCTCAACTTGAATTTAGGAGTCAAAGTTGAGTTGTGCAAGTAATTAGATATTTTAATTATTAATTGTTATTTTCTTTCAATTTTGGAGAGGAGTCCTTTTAGG
>MU223971.1:1165561-1175954 GCA_018584345.1 Thuja plicata | reverse complement strand
CAAGTTACTTAATAAGTGAAAATATGATACATTAAAGGGGTTTAAAATGAACTAATAAGATGTCTGAGTCTCTACCCATGCCTTGAGTGCTGTCACATGATAGGATGGGAGTTGGGATCCTTGTCTTGGTGAAAGGATCACCGAGCCACATAGTGTCACCTGGAGGCCAGGGTCAAGAGGTACTACTAGGGTTACCTTCAAGGTTGGACTTATGTGATGACACTTCCCTATATATAGCTTAGGTTAACCTACGTGTGTCAGTTACTTCTAGTGTTGTTTAGTATACTTTTTTGTGGTTTAGATTGCTTCTAGGATCTTCCTTTGCATTGAAGTATGAGGTCACATGTACCTTGTTTTGTGTTCTTGTTGTATACCCCGTGTGATGGGCCTGTTACTATCTCCTCAGCACGGTGGGAGTGGACCTTTGGTTCCACGTGGTTGGGTGGTAGTGATTCTTATTACCATTGAGATTCTGACGGATTCCTCTTCATGCTTGGATGTTCCTTGTTGCAGTTTCAGCTTCCTAGTCTTTTGGAGATTGGTTCAGTTTTATGAATTGTATATTTGTACCATATGTGTTTAATGGTTATCATCCTTTGTAGGATGCATTATATTGTTTATTATGTATTATTACATACCCTGTGATTTGTGCAGTGGATGTTGATTAGGTGGTATACCTTATGGTATCAGTTGTATATGTAATCTTTATTATTGAGATGTATGTTATTGGTTTTAGATTATGTAACCTTTATGTCATTTCTTTATTATTGTAATCGTAGATTAGTTTGTTTAAGTAATTCTATGTCAAGGAACCCTCGAGAAGTGTTAATCATGTATGAGTTGTATTTTGTGTATGTCATGTACTTCATTGTGTTTCTTCCGCATTGTTATTAATATTGTTTGTAAACATTTAAAAAAAAATTATTCTGTGAACTTAGTGTCATGTTTAGGTTATGTTCTCTTGGGTTCCCTGGCGGGGCATTACAGTTAACATCCCCCTTTGACTAATTTTGTGCATGGTTGACTTTAGGTCAACCATGGTCAAACCTTGTCTGTTTGTTTCAAAATTTAAATAGGTGTTCCATGCAGCCTTTGGACCCTAGGGTTTCAGTTTTGCACCTTTCGGAGATAGTTGACTTTTTGGTCGACGTGGGTTGACTTTTTGGTCAACCATCTCGAATTGCATGCCTAAGCCCTCTATAGAACTTAGTAGGCCCTAGTAACCCTCCTTTTTATATTTTAGAGTATAGTTGACTTTTGGTAAACTCTAGTTGACTTTTAGTCAACTATCTCGATTTGCATGTCGATCATGGTTCCTAGTTTATGAACTCATGTAGGATAGTTCTAGAGATATCCTACCCCATCCTACACTTCCAGTTACTATTTCTCCCTTGCACCATTTTGCATGCACATGTTACCTTTTAGGTAGTTTTGTTATCCTCCTTTTAGTGCGTTTCAAAAATTTTTGATCGTGTGTTTTTGCCCAACTTTTGGGCATGACATTTTGGTATCAGAGCCATGTTTAGTAACATTGGGAACCTAACCCACTATGTTATCACTAAATTTGTCCTGTATGTATAGGAGGCCACCTATCATTTGTCAAGTCTGTCAGCAAGGGCGTGGTCAGCGACATGCCCCCGTGACATGCATAGAGGTACGACCTGAGGTAGATGATCATAGGAGGGATCAGAGCCCACCTCCTGAACCCCCTCTCAATCCTAATGCAGATTTATTGCTAGCTTTTCAGAACCTAGCCAGGCTCATTCTAGACCGCATGCCACCTATTAATCAAAAAAGAGAGAGGAGTAGGAGCCCACCTTCGAGAGTAGGAGGGAATCAGGTAGAATAGGAAGAGGAGTCCATTGCAGTACCAGGTGGTATTCCTAGGGGAGGTGCACAGAGACTCGATAGGGCACCCCCTAATATTGGGAATCAGATCACAGAGTTGATGAGACTTAAACCACCTCCCTTCATAGGAGAAGAAGATGGGGCAGGAGCCAAGGCTTGGCTTTTAAGCCTGGAAAGGTGCTTTGGGTTGCAAAATTATGGCAACAACCTTAAGGCACGATTCACAATTCTTTTTCTTAGGGATGGAGCATCCACTTGGTGGAGGCATGAGGAGACCAAGGGACTTATTGACATTAATACCCTCACTTGGGGAGCTTTCCTCGAGCTCTTCAGAGAGTGGTATATTTTAGAATAGTTCAGACAACACCATATAGACGAGTTCCATGACCTCTGGCAATGAGGTCTTATAGTAGCCCAGTATGAGGGCAAGTTTCTCGCCATCCTACCCTATGTTGAATACATGGGAGACGAGAAGCTGCAGGTGAACAAGTTCATCAAGGGATTAAATCCCACGATTTCAGATAGGATATGCATGTTACCTTTAGGGAACTTAAGGTTCATGGTGGATAGAGCCTTGGTAGCTGAAGAGATAGTTTGGGGCCCATAGGATTATAGGGATAGGTCCCAAAACCACAACACCTCATCTCAGGCCTCTGGATATCAAAAAAACACATGGAAGGGGAATCAGAGGAACTCTACAAGGACATTTAGGGCCCCATAGCAACAGCAACAACAACTGTAGCCACAATAGTCACAGAAAAACCAGTGTCAGAGGGCACCTCAGGTTCAACAGGGCTCTAAGTCCAAATAGTGGCAGTTACAGGGTCCTAAGGACCAAAGATCTTAGGCACCATATACGCCTCCAACATGAACTCACCAGTCCTCTAGGGGTAGTTATAGGGGTTCATCTAGGACTGCAGGATCTTAGTATTCTAGGCCTCCTAGTTTTTAGGTTCAGTCACAGGGGCCATGTTACACTTGTGGTGCCATGGGGAACTTAGCTAGAGAGTGCCCACAGGGTGGTAGTCAGCATACAACAGTTTCAGAGCTGACAATAGGGGACAGAGGAAAGTCCCACATGGTTTTTGCAGTAGTGGACAATTGCCAGGTAGAGCACCAGGCTACCATTATTGACGCCTTAGGTAAGATCAGAGGTAGTGATGTTACTATTATTTTTGATACAGGAGCCACTGAATCCTTTGTTTATCCATCGGTTATGGAGCATTGCAGGCTAGTGGCAGCTAGACAAGAGGTTAGATGGGAAGTAGAGTTAGCTTCAGGAGCTAGAGTTTCCGCAACCTCGATGGTTAGAGATTGTCCGATCTAGATTGGTGGGATGAACACCATAGCAGATCTCAGAGTTACTCCCCTTGGATCTTACGGTCTAGTTCTTGGCATGGATTGGCTAAGTGCCCACAGAGCCAAGCTAGATTGTCAAAAGAAGAGGATCAAATGTTTGGATGATGATGGTATGGATACAGTTATTACTAGGGTTCATAGGCCTGTATCCCTCCATGTGATATCCGCCATGCAGCTTAAGCGATGCATGCGAAAGGGATGCCAGTTGTATGCCATCACCATCAGTGATAGGGAAGAAGAGACAGAGAAGGAAACTTCTCTTGATGACTTCCCCATTCTTGAAGAGTTTGCAGATGTGTTTCTGTCAGAGCTACCTAGCATGCCTCCTCGTAGGGTAGTAGACTTTCACATTGATCTCGTACCAGGAGCTGAGCCAATTTCTAGAGCACCTTATAAGATGACCACCAATGAGCTTAATGAGCTCAAGATACAACTTGAGGAACTGTTAGAGAAAGGACACATACGTCCTAGTGTTTCTCCTTGGGGTGCACCTATTATCTTCGTGTAGAAGAAAGATGGATCGCTTAGGTTGTGCATGGATTACCGACAGTTGAACAAGGTGACCATCAAGAATCGGTATCCACTTCCTAGGATCAATGACTTGTTTGATCAGTTGTAGGGTGTCTGAGTCTTCTCTAAAATAGACCTCAAATCAGATTAACATCAGTTGAGGATCGTGGATAGTGATATTCACAAGACCGCATTCCACACTAGATATGGCCACTATGAATTCACTATGGTTCCATTCGGTCTTACGAATGCTCCAACTGTGTTCATGAGCCTTATGAATAGAGTATTTCGTACCTTCCTTGACAAGTTTGTAGTTGTGTTTCTCAATGACATCTTGATATATTCCAAGGATGAGGAAGAGCACGAGGAACACTTGAGGCAAGTTTTGAAGTGTCTTAGAGACAATCAGTTGTATGGCAGCTTGGCGAAGTGTACTTTCTTCAGAGCGGAGGTCAAGTACCTTGGCCATGTTATATCAGGTGATGGGATCTCAATAGACCCATCAAAGATTGATGCCATTATGGATTGGGTTAGGAGTTTCATGGATTTAGCTGGTTACTACAGATGGTTTGTTGATGGTTTCTCTCAGGTAGCACACCCCATTACTTCTCTTAAGTGAAAGGGAAAGAAGTTTGAGTGGAATGAGAAGTGTGATAAGGATTTTCAGGAGCTCAAGAGAGCACTTACCAGTGCACCCATTCTAGCTATACCATAGCCTTCAACATACTTTATGGTATGCACAGACGCTTCCTTGGATGGTTTGGGAGCAATCCTTATGCAAGGTGGGTGAGCTATAGCCTACAAGTCTAGGAAACTAAAGACCCACGAGCTCAACTACCCTACCCATGACCTTGAGCTCGTAGTAGTGGTGCATGCATTAGTCAGATGGTGACATTTTCTCTTAGGACATCAGTTTGAACTTCATTAAGACCATCAGAGTCTTTAGTACATTTTCACTCAGCTGAACCTTAATGCTAGGCATAGGAGATGGATGGAGTTCTTATGTGAATATGATTTTGATGTCCATTAAATCAAAGGGAAAGAGAACGTGGTCACAGATGCCTTGAGTAGGAGACGACACGAGCTTTCTTCTATGACTACTGGCATGGATTTGAGAGATCATATCCTTCATCACTTGCAAGAGGATGAGTTGTACATGGAGGTTTGTGAGTTGATTCGATCTCAGAGACCCCTTGAGGGAAAGTTTTCAGAGTATGCCTTGGAGTCTGATGGACTATTGCATCATAGAGAATGTATCCATATACCTTCTTCCAGAGGATTGTGTGAGTTTGTGATGCTTGAGGCTCATAGGGACCCTTATGCAGTGCATCCCATAGTTAAGAAGATGCATGCCGACTTGAGGCAACTATATCATTGGCCAAGCATGAGGTTGCAGATTGCAGAGATGGTAGCTAGATGCCTAGAGTGCCAGAGGGTGAAGGTGGAACACCATCATCCAGGTGGTCTCCTTCAGCCTCATGAGGTACCAGTGTGGAAATGGGACACCATATCTATGGATTTCATAGTAGGCCTTCTTTTGTCTTCTCATAGTCATGATGCTATCATGGTGACAGTCGACAAGTTGACTAAGGTGGCTCACTTTTCACCTGTGTGTACTACCTTTACCGCACCAGTGGTGGCACAAGTGTTCTTGCAAGATATAGTCAGACTTCATGGCGTACCTCATAAGATCATCTTAGATAGAGATTCTCTCTTCACTTCATCCTTTTTGAGAGAACTTCAGACAGTTATGGTTACTAGGCTCAACTTTAGTATGGCTTATCATCTGGAGACAAATGGTTAGACCGAAAGGGTCAATCAAGTATGGGAGGACATGCTTCACATGTATGTCATGGACCATTAGACCCGGTGGAAAGAATACCTACACCTAGTGGAATTTTCCTATAACAATAGACACCATAATTCCTTGGGTATGCCTCCCTACCAGGCTCTTTATGGTAGACCATGTAGGACCCCACTCAGTTGGGATAGGATTGAGGATAGAGTTTCCATTGGTCCTGAGCTAGTCAGGGATATGGAGCAGCAGGTGACTTTGATTAGGCAGCGACTTGAGGAAGCTCAGGATAGGCAGAAGAAGTATGAAAATGTGAAGAGGATTGATTGAGCCTATCTAGTTGGAGACAGAGTCTTCTTGAGAGTGTGACCGCATAAGAGTTCAATCCATTTTGGAAAGGGATATAAGCTAGCACCCTATTTTGTTGGACCTTTTGAGATCCTTGAGAGGATAGGACCAGTCACTTACCATTTAGCGTTGCCACCTAGTCTGTCACGCATCCATGATTTGTTTCATGTCTCAGTTCTAATGAAGTATATTTATGATGAGTCTCATGTGATAGATTGGGATGCCTTGTAGGTGGAGTCGGGCGGGAAGCTAGGTTTGGAGCCAATTCGTATATTGGCTTGGTGGACATTGGGTCTTTGAGGCAGAGAGCTAGACCAGGTTAGGGTCCAGTGGGATTGCTATGACAAGGTTACGACCTCTTGGGAGGACACGACACAGATGAGATCACAGTACCCTCACCTCTTTGATGAACTCCAGGAGGAAGTTCATGTCTAGAGGGGGTGGATGTGAGACCTATATTAGACTGCTATAGTTTTACTATTTTATTCTCATGTTTTTAGTAGTTTATATCTTGACATACGTTGACTATTGGAGACTTTTTATACATTTGAGGATAGGTGGAATTCTATGTTATATATTAGGCACCTGATTTTTTAATCAGGGTACTTTTGAGATGCTTTATGTTCTGATTCAGTTTCAGCTTATGTTGATGTCTTTTATGGATTTAAATGTATGAATGTAATATAATGAAATTGGTTTAGGAAATTGATGCTAGGTTATTTAAGTTCTATTACAAATATGGTTAATATGTATGTATATTATGGATGTCATGTTATGTTTCATATCATGTCATTTTGGATCTACTGATGTGTGCATTGAGTGTGCAGGAAAAGTTGACCATGGATCTATATCGGGGACCCAGTACTGGAACCTATGTAAATACCCATACTTTCCAAGGTCCTGTCTATATAAAGAGACATGAACCTCGTTGTTTATGTGATTATTTTGTAAACATGGTTTGCATGTGTGTCATTAAATTAGTAAATTTTTATGTGAATAAGTCATGTCTTTTGTTTTAATTTAATGTGCCAAGTTTGGCAATTTTTGTAATTTAATTGTTGAACACGGCTAGTAAAGGGAACCTAGGTTAGTTAAGGGTTAACTAAGGTTATATAGGAGTAGTACCCAAGCTTACCCCAAGGTTAGAAGTTTATAGAAGTCTTCTTGACTTAGAAATCCGTAGGTTAACTTCAGGGTGAGTTTTAGAAGGTCATTTGGACTCCTAGGGGGTAACCGGGGTCAGTTTTAGTCACCCAACTTGGTACCCTATGGTTTAGGGGTCATTTTCTGTCATTAATGAGCCCCTAAAATCATTTATTTCTCCCTTTAAGTGTCATTTTCAGTCTTGAGTGAATTTAGAAGAGGAGTGTGACTTTGGTTAACCTCACTCTCTCTTCTACCCAAGTTTCATTTGACTTCACCCTTGGAGAGTTAGGAAGTGGTTTAGTTTGGGGTTGGTTAGAGTTACCTCACCCTTGGGTTAAGCCTTGCTCTTGTTGGAGGTTTTCATATTTAGGGAAGGATTTATGATAAGTTGAGTGTTCACCCACTCTCTACCCTTAGAGACAAAATTTAGTTTGAAGGAGCCTTTTTGGAAGGAGCTTAGAAAGGATAGCTCAACACCAATCCATTCATCATCCTAGCTTGGAATTAAGGTTGGATTTCTTTAAAGTAATTTTGTTTGTATTTATGTGTGTTCTTGAGCTCAAGGAATCCATTAATGGAGTCTTATGTGTTTTGAAGCTTTATTTTCAGTTTTGAAATTTAAATGTTTGTTTCTCAATGTCTTTACTTTGTGATTCATTTTGAATGGGTCTTCAAGGCACAATCACCCTTGGGAGGGCAGAGTAACCTTGGAGGGGTAGATGGAAATGATTCCTATTAGTGTAGAGTCTCCTATGTGTGGAGGGAAAAACTTGGGGTAACATGATACCCATGATGCCAAGAAGGATCTGAGGGTACCTAGGAGGCATAAGGAGGTTATTTAGGACTGCATCTTGTGAAGATGGTCCTATTCAAGTCCATGTGAGGCTTGTGTGTTTTATATTTATTCTTGGCTTTCTCCTATAGTGAGGTCTACCACTACCCCTATTATGGAAGGTCTCTTGGAGACCTATCCATTTGTTCATCCTTGTGTTGGGAAGCTTTCTGTAGTATGTAAATTTTTTGTTTGCTTGTCTTCATGTTGTGTTGTCTATATGTATCCCATTCCAATTTGGGATCCCCATGTTCGGGGGTGGCCTTGTAAAGACCTAGGTTGGGAGGTGAGCCTCCATGGTCAACCTCAACGTTTATCAGGTTCTTGAAATGGGATAGTCTATACATAGGAATTTTTTATTTTATTATATTTATTTTAGGTTTTAATTCATAGAATGAAATCAAATGTTAAATAAAATTTGATTGTCTAATTTTATTTTAAGTTTTCTTTTATCAAATTAATTATTGCATAATGAATTTTTATAAATAGGTTGTGAGTTTTGTAAAAATAAAGTAAGATAATTTAAATACTATTTTTAATTAGGTGCCTTTATAAGTATTTAATAATGCATATAGATTTCTCTAGATTAAGATTTGATTTAATTTAGATAAAAAAGTTAAATTAGATTTTATTTTAACTTAGGATGTTAGTTTATATTTTAAGGGGTTTAAATTTAATTATTTTAATTGAAGTTATAGTGTTCTAAAGATAAAAATTTATTTCTTTAGATAAGATAGTTTAGTCACTTTAATTTTCAGACTATTAAACTTTAGAATAGGGAATATTTTGTTAAATAATTTTATGTGGGTTATTAAACATTAATTAACCAATTATTTTGTTTTCATTTAACTAAATTAGCATTAGATGTTGTTAACGTCCCCCTTTGACCAATTTTGTGCATGGTTGACTTTAGGTCAACCATGGTCAAACCTTGTCTGTTCATTTTAAAATTTGAACTAGGTGTTCCATGCAACCTCTGGACCCTAGGGTTTCAATTGTGTGCCTTTCAGAGATAGTTGAATTTTTGGTCAACATGGATTAACTTTTTGGTCAACTATCTTGAATTGCGTGCCTAAGCCCTCTATAGAACTTAGTAGGCCCTAATAACCCTCCACATATTTCAGAGTATAGTTGACTTTTGGTCAACTCTAGTTAACTTTTAGTCAACTATCTGAATTTGCGTGTCGATCATGGTTCCTAGTTTATGAACTCATGTAGGATAGTTCCAGAGCTATCCTACCCCGTCCTACACTTTTAGTTACTATTTCTCCCTTACACTATTTTGCGTGCACACGTTACCTTTGAGGTAGTTCTATTATCCTCCTTTTAGTGCGTTTCAAAAAAATTGATCGTGTGTTTTTGCCCAACTTTTGGGCATGACATTTCCGATGATAATATGAATACATTATCTCCATTTGACAACAATGCCAAACAAATATTTTAAAAATATCTGACATTCATGTCAAACAATTATTTTCTTCTATCCATAATATATTCCTTGAATTTCCCTTATCCATCATCAATACAACAATATGCTCTGGTGCTCGGTTCTGATATATACCTTTCTTATATTGATGTAACTTTGAAGTTCATCTTTTTCTTGCATAAACAAGAATGATATTCTGATAATATATGGTTGATGCAGCCTTCAGTCCTTTACTGACTGGTAGACATGGGTTTTACCCCTAGTCTCTTTCTCAAGTACTCAAATGTATCCTTGGGTAGTAGCTTGGTGAAGATATTAGCCAATTGTTCTTTTGATTGCACATATTCAAGTATCACCTCTTTTTCTTGAACTTGTTCTCTTAAATAATGATACTTGATGGCAATGTGTTTAGTCTTTGCATGCATGACTAGATTCTTGGAAATATTTATTGCATTAGTGTTATCACAATAGATAATTACTGGTTCTGAGATCTTCATATGCATACCTTCCAGCAACTATTTGATCCATGCAATATTTGAGAAGTTTTCAGAAACAACAACATATTCTGCTTCTGCAGTAGACTAAGAGATGCATCCTTGCTTCTTGCTAATCCATGTGACAAGTCTGTCACTCATAAAGAATGCTCCTCCAGTTGTGCTCTTTCGGTCATCAAGATTTCTAGCCCAATCAGTGTTGGTAAACACTTTTAGTTCAAATTTTCCTTCTCTTCTATACCATAAGCCAAATTCCTCAGTATTCTTTAGATATCTTAAGATTCTCTTCACAACAGTCATATATGATTCCCCAGGGTTAGTAGAAAATTTAGCAACAATTCCTACTACATGTGCAATATCTGGTCTAGTATGTACAACATACATGAGTTTTCCTATCATTGATCTATATAGAGTTTGATTTACCTCTGTTGTCTTGTCTTCCTTTGATAATTTGCATCCAGTAGCCATTGGTGTTCCAATAGGTTTGGAATCTTCCATCTTGAATATCTTCAGGACCTCTTTGATGTATTTGGACTGTGTAATGAAAATACCTTCACTTTGTTGAATGATCTGTAGACCAAGAAAGAACTTGATCTCTCCAAACATAGAAATCTCAAACTCTTTTCTCATCTCAT
>MU223971.1:1136403-1163830 GCA_018584345.1 Thuja plicata | reverse complement strand
CTTATTTTCATCATGTTGTCAAAATTCACATGACACAATCTTTTGTGCCACAACCATATGTCTTCGTTTCTAGTCATTAAGCAAGTGGTGTTAGTATCATTCAGATAGAATAAGTTACCTTTGGTCTATTCACCGGTACCAATCAGATTTTCTGATTCATTAAAGATCTTTGCCTTTTTGTTCTCAAATGCTACTCTATGACCTAAATTATTCAGCTGAGAAACACTCAACATGTTATAATTCAATCCTTTTATCCAATAAGAATTTTCACATTTAATTAGGTTATTCAACATTATTGTTCCTTTACCTTCAACTGGATAAGGTGTATCATTTCCCATTCTTACTGTACCACCATTATAGTATTCAAAAGTATTAAACTTTTCTTTGTCACCTGTCATATGGTGAGTGCAGTCACTATCTATAATCTAGATATCATTCTTACTAACCTTAGATATGAGTGCAGTTTCTTCATACCTTTCATCTTCATCTGAATCATCCTTCACAGCTAGAAATACCATCTCAATGTCATCATCAGGTTCGGTGTCAGTATCTTCATCTTTGCAAGCAGCTAGGTAGCTAGCCTTATTGCCTTTATAATTGTAGTCTCAGGTATCCTTTCTTTCTAATCATCAGTAACCTCTGTAATCTTTGTTATCACCTCTATCAGAATTTTTCTCAAAATATCTGTCATCACTTCTATCATCTTTTCTTCTGTTAGGACATCTAGCAACAAAGTGTCCAATTTCTTTACAATTAAAGCATACAAGTGGTAACTTGCCTTTGTATTTACCTTTGCCTCTTTGTATTCTTCTAGCCATAAGTTCTTCTATTTCATCTAGATCTTGTTCTTCACTTTCACTTTCACTGTCCCTTCTAGATGAGCATCTATGATTGGATTTTCTTATTTTCATAGAAGACTTAAATGCAGACTCTAAACTTGGCAAGACACTATTGTCAAATTTATTCATCTCAAATGAAATCCGTCTACCAATTAAGCTATCAAGAATAACTGTATTGTTTTCTACTACTCTCATTTCTTGAATAGCAGAGACTCTAATAGCATATACAGGCAATAAAGTTCTTAAGATTTTACTTACCATTGTCTCCTCTTCAAGTGTACCTCCAACACCTCATATAGCATTGACTACTTTTATTATCGTGCTGTACTGTGTGATGTTTTCACCTTCTTTCATTTTGAGATCATCAAACTTTCTTCTAAGGCTTTCTTCCTTGGCTCTTAAAACATTTGTATCACCTCCATGTACAAGATCCAGTTTGTCCCACATTTTCTTTGCAGTTTTGCAATCCTTGACATCTTCAAATTCAACATTGGAGAGAGAGGGAGAAAGCTCTATAACCATGCAGCTATGCTCATGCTTCACTCTCAATTGATCTACTATCAATGGTCCTGTAGGCAACACATATTCAGTATCTAAGTATTGAGTAACATCATTAGCAATACCTGATAGGTGGAGTCTTATCTTGCTTTTCCATGAAGAAAAGTTGTCTTTGTTCAACTTGGGCACATCTTGTTTGTTCATCTTGTGATATTTACTTAGGTCTTGAAACCTTCCTTCTAAGCACACAAGCTCTGATACCAATTGTTAGTAATAACTGAGGATTCGGGGGGGGGGGGGGGGGGGGGNGGGTGAAGCAGTGACCTCAAAAATTTATCCTTTAAACTTTAATCCACCAATCAATACACCTCAAATTATTAAGTCCCTACAATATGCATGCCTTGAAATACTTGAAATAATTAACTCTCTATCGGTTTACCTTGTTTGTCCTTGTTCTCCTTGATAACCGATAAGCACTAAAACTATTTACCGATACTCAGTAAATATGCAGAGTATACCAATCAATCCAGAAATGCATATGTGAAATGTAAAACAATAAGGTAATAAATCATACACACATAACACATAGATTTTAACGTGGAAACCCTGTTAAGTGAAAAACCATTGGAACCGGTACCCCAAATTTTCACTCTTCTGAAGTGAGCCCTGTTAGGAGCCAACCCTGTTAAAGGTTACAAACACACTATTAAGTGCGACCTTGTTAGAGGATTCTATACATATAGGTTGTCACTTAGTATCTGACATCTATTTTGCTACCATCCTTGAATCAGCCTCCTTCTTAGACAGTCAATAGGCTTTAGGAGAATCTTGCTACCATCCTTTAATCAACCTCCTTCTTTGGCTATCAATAGGCTTTATGCAAATTCATTTCTACTTTCATGAATAAACTTTTTTGGTAATCTGTTAGGATATACCTCAATTATAGAAGACTTTTAAGTCCTGCTCTGTTAAGAGACTTGATGTTTCAATGGTTAAACTGAAACACTGTGACCTGTTTCTAATGCAACTTTGAATTGTAGATTTTCAGATCTATTTAAGTACAATACCTCTCTGATCAATGTATCAATTCAAGTCCTTTCGCTCCACACTTTCTGCTCTGTGATGTTGTGCTTCACTGTTCGTTGGTGTCTGCAGAATTCTTTAGCTCTCCTTTAGCTTGATTGATCAGGACTATATGAAGTTTATCCTTCACTAGTTTCTCTTTAGAATCCTCTTTCTATTCACTCCCCTTCCATGTATCTGATGGCTAACGAAAATGAATTATGCTTGTCTTTTATATAGACATGATATTCCTTAATTCATGATTCTTGATTCTTGGCGTGAAAAACAATCCAGCCAATTTGATTTCTGGCTTTAACTCCTGATTTATCTTGTAGTTATCTTCTTTCCAACTATATAAATCTTCTTTAAATCAATTACTTAAATATGGTATATGACCGTACAGATGATATCAAGTTGACATCAATGACAATACAAACCATTAATTGTTTTAATATCTTGCATCATCTTCAACTTAACATTATCAAACATTCAATCAGTTACATGTCATCAGTTTGGTCTGGAAGAAGATAGATTTAGGATTATTAGGGCTTATCCTCCTCTAGAAATAGGTTCCCCCAATTGGACAACCGTATTATCGAGGAAAAGAAGCAACGGAAGTTTATCTTCCTCTAATCAGAATTAAAGGATGTCAAAGAACCGTAGAGAACCGATCCCAATTCTTACAAAATAGATCTAGTCACCTTCATTCAATGGAAAAGGGAGCGATTAAAATTGGATCAAACCGGATGGGGCCTAGGGTTAGCCCCCAGAAACTTCATAAGCATCTTACTCATGATGAGACCCCCAATATTCAAACACATGAAATTTTTTTGGCTTTGGATATTAAAGATGGATTGATTGAGAGAACTTAGGATATATGAAAATTATTTGAGATTTTTGTCAGATGCAATGGTCTAAGTACTTATCCCAGAAGATTGGAGAATGGTTAAAGGTAATCTTCTCAAATGAGGTAGGTATTTCTCTTCTTGTGAAGGATTTCATTTATATTGATTGTTGTAATAAGGAATTAAAAAAAAAATTCTTCAGGGTGGATGCCCTAGGTTTAAAGGAAAAGATTTTTTTGTTAGAGATTGGGAACTCTTTTTTAATCCTTTAAATTTAGAATTTTTTTATGGTAGATAGAGCAGTCCTGCTCCGTAACCTACCGATGGAGCTTATTAATGTAGAAAAATTTAGGAAGATAGGAAACCTATTAGGAAAATTTGTAGGAGTTGTAGAATCTTCAATGGCACAAACCAACAATATTATAATAGTTTGAATATACATCAATGTAAAATATTTTAAACCAATATTAATTCATTATAGGAATTCTTCATTCAAAATTGAGCCTGTTCTTTTCACGGAAAATGTTGTTAAGGAGGAGGCCATTACCGACCCTTAGTAGAAGTCTCAGACTAATAGATTTAACAAAATGGGGGAGGGTTTGTGGTAGGTATGCCCTATCAGGTTGCATCTATAGAACTAGAAGAAGGGGAGTTATTAGAGGAAGGTCTAACAGAGACAATAAAAGGATATCAATAGAGAATGGATGAGGCTAAGCGTACTGATGCAATAAATTCTATTAAGGTCGGTCAAGTACTAAACACTATGGATAATCTTGATAAGGATGTAGGGTTAAGAATCATCAAGATGGATAGGGAAAATTTGATTTTAAACAATGGAATTGTGTCCCCTAGATGTCTCCTTCATCAAGGGAATTTAATAGTTTCCAATGGGATAAATCTAGGAAGATGAAAAATATCATCTATAGGAATACAAGATGAAGACAATAGGAGAGAAAAATTTAGGGAGGAGATGTCCAAAGCAATAGGAAATCAGGATTTTGAGGAAAAGAAAAAGTCCCAAGTTGAGAAGGAAGTTAACTGTATTACCAATTATATAGGGGAATCATTGGTGGATGATCTAATGGACCTTTTTTTAGATGAATTATGTGAGGAGGAACTAGAATAGAAGAAAAAAATCCTCATTATGGGTATCCAGGAATCAAACATATACTTATTTCTCACCGAGGAGGAGGCATTGAGGGGTATCTTGAATGAGATGGAATCGTAGACTCCTGAATCCTTGAGAAGGTCATGTTTTAGGGATATTATAAGATCCCTAGACTCTAAAAAAAATACAAAGGTGGAAGGCATTTTTCAGAATTAAAAGGAAAGGATGGAGAGGCTGCTAACAAAAAGTATGTGTTAAGGTCTCAACTAGAGATAAGGGAGGTGCTAGAATTGCCACATCCTTATCTAAGTGGTGATACAAATTTATCTCGAGTTAACATTAATAGAATAAAACCAAAATTAAAATTAACATAACCCCAGAAATGAAAGATAGAAGAAAACAATAGTGGATATGAATAGAATAGAGGTAGAGACACTATTGAAAATGACATCTCAGATAAAGTGTAAACAATCATAATAAGTCAAAATTTCATTTAGAGAAAGGTGAGTTATTAGAGCTCCAACAGACTTACCCAGGTAAGGATTTAATTACTTTTTAGACTAACACCAGTAGGGCAGCACCAGACCTAAAATAAACTATATTTGAGGAATTAGAAGTTGGAAATCATAAGGAGTCACTTATAGGGACTTTAAACCAAGCTTCAAACACAAAGAAAATAGGGGAGGCCAAAATCCAAACCGAAGAACAAGCTAATACTCAAGGAGAGTGTAACTTAGATTCATATATAGTAGAGAGTTTTGACCTATGCCCACTAGATGACTATGGAATCCAGGATGGAAAATCAGTGGAAGGAATGAAGGAAATAGACGTAAACTTAGGAAAGTTATCATATTTTCTAGGTGTGAATATTCCCTCAAATTGGATAATAAATAAAATAGTAAGGAAAAAAATATAGGTAGTATAGTAAACATAATTAAAAGTGAGGATTTGGAAGAATTAGAAATCTATTCTAGTCAATTAGGCAATAAGCAAAGTGATAAATTAGTTAAAAGGGGTTGTCAACTACATGTAGTGGTAAGATTAAGCCAAATTGTGCAAAAGAACCTAAAACAAGGGGAAGGAAGTCTCTTAGTGAGCTAAGACAAAATGATGTACATGCAAAGGGCCAGGCTAAGATCACAAAACTGTATGTAGGGAAGGGGAATTTCCTTCCCATAGAGCCATGAAACTCATTATGTGGAATGTTAGGGGCTTAAATGTACCTAACAAGAAAAGCATCTTAAAGTTGTGCTTAAAGACCTTCAAAGAAGAATGTATTCTCCTCCAGGAAACTAAGCTTAGCTTGTTAGAGATAGAAAAATTTAATAAGAAACTAGGAATATGGACACTTTCAAGTGTGGCTTCCCAGGGGGCATCTATGAGAATAGTTGTCCTTTGGGATCAGAGGAAAATAACATTTGATAAAACTGAAGGTTCGAGATTCTGGGTAGGAGGTCGGGTTAAGAACCTAGCAAGAAATCTATCCTTTGTACTAATAAATATTTATGGCCCTAAGAGATTGACATAGAAACTTAAAGTTTGGGTTGAAATAGGAATTATATTGAAAAAAATAGTAATCAACCAATAATCATAGAATGGGACTTTAATTCTATCTTGAATCTGGATGAGAAAAATGGAGGCTTAGGTAGAGATTCCACAACAATGACACAATTCAGGAGCTGGGTAGATAAATATGGAATGTTAGATATTAAGACAACTAATGGTTCCTTCACATAGACTTATACAAGGCTAGGTTTTAGTAATATAACATAAAAACTAGATAGATTCTTTTTCATTAGGAATTTCAGATAATTTGATTTCAATTTGGATTCAATCATTATACCAACTTCAGGCTCAGACTACTTCCCAGTCTCACTTTTGATCTTTGACATGGTCAAACCCTATAGGATCCCTTTTAAATTTGAGAAAATGTGGTTTTTGGATGAGAAGGTACTAGATATGATTAAAAAAAGTTGGAATGAATTGAGCTTTAAGGGCTCCAAGGCATTCATTTTCATATAAAAACTTAAATGGATCAAATTATAACTTAAAGAATGGAATTAGTCAGCATTTGGAAATATTCATGAAGCCAAGATAAATATTGAAGAGGAGTTAGTGTTAATAAATGAGCTAGTTATGAAAGAGGCAATGGACCAGATAAATATCTTAGAGAGAAGGATTTACTTCACAAATATGAAGATATTTTAGCAAAGGAGGAGGTGTTTTGGAAACAAAAATCAAGGGAGACATGGTTAGTGAAAGGTGATAAGAACACTAATTCTTTTAGAATAGTACGAAAGCTAGACGATTGGTAAATGATATAAAAACTATACACAATTTTGAAGGAGTGATGATTGAGGAACCTTAATTGATAGCCAAAGAAGTGATCCAATATTTTGAGAATCTCTTAAATAATAAGGATGGATATAAAATAATTAACTCCAATAATAACAGTGAATTTATCCCTAAATTAATGAATAAGGAACATAACCAACTCCTTAATGCTAAATTTAATAAAGAAGAAATAGATGTAGCCCTAAATCAGAGGCACCCTAACAAATCTCCAGGGCCAGACAACTTCCCCACCTTCTTCTACTAGAAATGTTGGCCATTTATTGGGGAGGAAGTCTTGGAAGTTTTGGAAGGTATTAGAAACTTGAGTAATATCCTTAGAGAAATAAATAACACCTTTCTAACCCTCATTCCAAAGAAGGAAGAAGTGATGTAATGCCCCACCAGGGAACCCATGAGAACTAACCTAAACATGACACTAAGTTAACAAGATAATTTTTTAAAAATGTTTACAAACAATAATGATAATAATGCGGAAGCAACACAATGAAGTACATGAAATACACGTAAGTACAACTCATACATAGATACTATTTCTTGAGGGTTCCTTGACGTAGAATTACTTAAGCAAAATAATATACGAATAACAACTATCAATAAATAACATGAAGGATACATCAATCTAATCCAATAATATACATCTCATATAATAAGATCACATATACATCTGATACCCAAGGTATACAACCTAATCAACATCCACTGTACAAGTCGCAGGGTATGTAATAATACGTAACAATACATACAATACATCCTCCAAAGGATGATAACCAATATCCACATATGGTACAAGTATACAACTCATGTAACTGAATAAGTCTCCAAGAGAGTAAGAAGATATAACTGCAACAAGGATCATCCAAGCATGAAAACGAATTGTCAAAATCTCAATGGTTATAAGAATCACTATTGCCCGACCATGTGGAACCAAAGGTCCACTCCCACCGTGCTGAGGAGATAATAACAAGCCCACTCACATAGGTATACAACAAGAAGACAACATCAAGGTATACATGACATCATACATAATAGCATAGGAAGATCCTAGAAGCTCTCTAAACCGCAATAAGGAACTCTAAACAATACTAGAGGTAACCGACACACGTAGGATAACCTAAGCTACATATAGGGAAGTGTCATCACATAAGTCTACCCTTGAGTTACCCTAGTAGCCCCTCTTGGAATTTGGCCCCCAAGTGACTCTATGTGGCTTAGTAATCCTTTCATGAAGACAAGGATCCTAACTCTCCCATCCTAGCATGTAATAAACTCAAGGCATGAGTAGAGGCTTAGTTATCTTATTAGTACATTTTAAAACCCCTTAATGTTTCATGTTTTCACTTATTAAGTAACTTGTCAATGAGATACCCTAGTAACCACTTAGGGCCCTGGACCCATTGCAAGCCACTTCCCCTCTATACACTTAGTTAACCTACCTAGGCTCATAACCAAAACATGAAGGTATACATAATCTCAAATCACATCCTGCCCGTACAGGAGCACATAGGTTCTCAAATAACCATACAAATAATAGTACCCTCAAAAAATCATAATATCCAAATCAGGTTGGGTATAGAGTATCAAGACCATAACATCATCATAGAAACACGCACTGACATCATACAAGATACCACGAAGAAATCAAAACCCCAAAACCTCTGGTTTTACCTCCTAAAGGCCATCTATCCCAAATAGATACTCAAGAATGAAAACATCCATACAAGGAAAGCAAACATAGTTCATTCCGTTAATCACTTCAAAGTACAACATGCATGATAACGCACTTTCAGAAAGAACTATTCAAGTACAACTAATATTCACATCTTTAGAAATATCAAATTCATTTTTCAGTAATAGCATAGTGATAAACAAATTTATAATATCCCAATTATCCAAATTCATTTACCATTTAAAATTACTAACAAAAATTATAATTAAAACTCAAACAAAGGTACACACTAAGTCCACTATAGGTTAATTTATAAAATCCATCTATATAAATTAGCCTAATTAAATAATTACTAATTTCGACTATAATTACATAAATTATGCAAGCATAGGTGTAATATTATTATCTCACAATAATAATAATCGTCCCCTAATATACTATTATCACTTGATTTACACCATGTGTTCTAAAAAAAACATCTATTAAAAATACATGCCTAACATAATAAAAATTATTTAAAATACACCCTAAATTAATTGATCAATAATAATTAAATTACTAAAAGAAAACCCTCTTTTATATATTAATTAACAATAATATTAATTAATAATAAAAGAATAAATCCCATTTTACACACTTATTAAAAATTAATTAAAATACAATTTAATAAAAACTAAAAAAAAAAACTCAATTTAAAAAGAAAAAAAAAACATAAAACAAAATTTACTTAAACTAACTTTAAACTAACTTTAAATAAAGAAACTAACTCTTTTTTAAAAAGTATATTATCAACTTAAAACCCATCTAACATAAAAAGCAAATAAGGATGGGGTAGAGGGTACGTGGGGGAGGTGAGACCCCACGTGGTCCCCTTACCTTACTCCCTAGGGGAACAATAGGCTTTTAATAGCCCGCGCATGGCTATGAGCCAGCGCTTGCGCTTGGGGGTTGGGGAGGTGGTGCCCCCCATCAAACTTTACTTTTTCTTTGAATTTTTTTATTAAACAAATTTAATTTAGGACCAACTTTGCTAATGCCATTTTTATTTATTTATTTATTTTTTAAGAATTTATGAAAGCAAAAATTAGAAGAAGGCTTTTTTCTTTTCTTTGTTTTTTTCTACTTTTTTGAAAGGTTATTTTTGGTTGGTATTTTTCCAAAGAACCTCTTTTTCTTAGCAATTTAATTTTTTTTCAAAGAGATTTATTTTTAAACAAATATTTTTCTCTCTACTATAGTTTTAACTATAGGACAATTGATTTTTCATTTTTTAGTTGTTTTATATTGATTTTTTTAACGAAATTCGAACAACATAACCTTACTATGCTAAATTATATTTATCTCTAAAAATTATGGATCTAGGGTTTCAAGAACAACCAATTCAACAATAACAACAAATAACTCCTACCCACAAAAATCCAATCTAACAAGCACAAAGAAGACAAATTTTTAACCAAGAATTGAAATCAACAAAATGATCAAAAACCCTACCTTAGATCCAATGCAAGAAATAGAGAAAATTATGCCTTTGAAGAAGATTTGAACCTTGAATCCTCGAAGCATAAGCAAACCAAAAATTCACACAAAGCTTTAATACAACATGCAACCACAAAATTCCCAAAATCTCCAAATGCTAAGAACACATAAAAGCTCTCCAAAATTCTCCAAAACCTGTTATGACCAAATGAGAAGAGAATTCTCCTAAAGAGAATCAACTTCCCCCAAAAATGCAAACCCTAATGACAACACACCAGTCCATCCCTAAAAGGACTCAACTCAAAAATGAAAGAAAATAATAATTACTAATTAAAATATCTCTTTAATTGTGCAACTCAACTTTGACTTTCAAATACAACTTGCCTTTTGAATTCAAACTCCAATTTTCAATAATGAACTTGCACATGTAATTAATTAAATAATATATTAAATAGATTAAATATTTAAACCACAATTTAATCCATGCACTCAAATATTTAATTATTTAATAAAGCATAAAAGCATATTTACTCTAATTTCTAATTAAATATTCAATTAAATCCAAATATGCAATATTTGAACTTTAATTAATTTTCTCAATTAAACATAGGTATTTAATTAATTTTTAATTAATTAAATATCCTATATTTAATAATTAATTCCAACAATATTCAATTTCATAAATAACATGATAAATAACACAATATCAATGCACTCAATTGAAATCAACAAAATCAAACTCAAACACACATAAGGATGGGATCTACGAATTCACGTCAACTAGATGAATTCGGGTAGGGCAGTCAAACTGATACTCGTCCAATACTTAGGACAATTAGGTTTAGGGTAGGATTTGGACCTAAATACTATCTCCTCTCTCTTACCATTGAGATAATGCAATAGGGAATGCTAACTCCTGCCAATTCAGGGAAGACGTAGCCCGATACTTGCAAACCTATCATCACAAAGATGAACATACATGCATATAATATATAAAATAATGGTTGAGACTAGTTTATCATGTGGATCTCGCCGAAGCAAGTAACTACGACTCTGTCCTATACCATACCAAGCATGTCAAATAGTAATGCAAAACATACAAATGATTCATGTGCATATAAATCTAGGGCCAGTATTGTTAGAAAACCATATTCCAAATGAAATCCTAACATATACATAAGCATCATAAAACTATCATAAATCACATGTACACAGAAGATATGACATACTAGCAATGGATTCATAACATAATGAAATGCAATACATAAATATCCTAGAGATCAACAAAAATAAACCACACATACATAAAAAGGCCTAAAAGAGTTCGGCAACCGAAAACTGAAAAGAAAAATAAGAGGTGGGTATTACGAGTGATATGTATAGAAGAATTAAGGCCAATCTCCTTGTACAATACCCTCTACAAACTATTTTCTAAGACCCTAGCCAATAGAATCAAATCAACCCTTCCAATCATTATAGCTGAGGAACAAACTGGTTTTGTGCCTGGGAGATCCATTTTAGACACTGTAATTATAACCCAAGAAGAGCTACATACAATATGTTGGAATTAATGGGAAGTATGTACTAAGAGGGGAGGGGTGAATCAGTACCTCTAAAACTTTTGTATCCTTTAATCAATTAACCTTTGTGTACTCAATTGTATATTCATTCAATCTGATCTATACTATCTTAATGTGAGTTATATCAATTCATAACATTAACATACATGTGAATATTCATAGAAACATTAATGAAAGTAATTGACACATAACACAAGATATGATATCGCAGAGAACTCCTGTTAGGAAGTAAAAACTGTGGTGGGGATGGCACCCACATAATCTTCACTATCTACAGATTGGAAGGGGTCAGTTAAGGCTTACAATTTGATCACTTCTAATGATCTACCCGGTTAAGAGTATCTGTGGAGACACGTTAAAGTTTACTCGGTTAAGAGCTTTAGGAACACTGGTGAGTGTGCACTTGATTAAGAGATTTGTAGTTAGACTCTTAAATCCACCTTCCTTGAAAGGATTTTTACACTTTGCTCTACTTGTTAGAATGATAGAAAATTACAATTTGACATGGTAAATGCAATCTCCTATTGCTGATGCAGATCTATTTTAAGTTTACATGAATAAGATTATCACCTAATGTGATTGAGTAATACCTCTGATTCTCGGTAGCCTCTGTTCTTGGTTCTTGCTAACCAAATTCACCTTTTGCTATTCTGGTTCTTGAAACTTTCAATCTGATCTATAGATGTGCTCGTAGACTTTCTTCATCCTCTCTTCTATATTCACATCCTTGTATAATGAATGATTGCATCATCTATTTATAAGATGGATTGACATCAACAAGTTTCATGAAAAATAATGTTAACTCTAAGATTAGGTTTACAACTTGTACCTTGATCTCCTAGTCTATGTGTTTTAAATCAGTTAGACTGATTAAAGCACTTACAATCATGTTTCTTGTCCCTAAATAAATGGTTTTTAAAACAAATCAAGATTCTATAAATAGGATAAGACTGCTTTATCTGAAGTGGAAGTCAGATCCAATTTTTTCCGGATGCAACTGATTCTCGGTTCCTGACAGTTGGTTATGCTTCTGAAATCAGTTGACTGTCTTTTGGTTTTGTTCTCTTGGTTACTCTTTAACTATCTTTTTGGTTTGCACTTTATCTGTCTCTCAATTTTCACTTTATCCCGCACATTGGGTTCCTCTGTCGGGTTCCTCTTTATCTTTCTGCTTTGCAATTTCGGTGTACACACAAAGTTGTGTCGTTGGCTCTCTTTGTACTTAGTCATTTTGGTGATCTCTTTATATCTGATTTTCAGTTTTCTCTTTGTTCTGTCTTTCACTGTATGCTTATCTAAAGTGTTGTTTGCATACTAATAGCAAATTAATGTCATCAATCTCCCCCTTTGACATTAGTATCAAAAAATTCTATGAGCAAAATACTAACAAAATGTTAACTATATACAACATATATAATCCTTAGTTATTTAATGACTCCCCCTATGTATATGTTGGTATATCTGTACATATGATATCTTTCCTTCTATAAATACATATACATATCATTTTTCATTTGAATATATATCATTTTCCATCTGAATATATATCATTTTCCCCGTATGAATATACATATACCATATCATTTCCCCCCTTTTTAGATATTAAGGGCAAAGGTCATACCTTAGAGCTTACAAAAAATGTGAGAGTTTGAAGACTTCATGTCTTCCATCATTTATCCCATTGTTATTTTGTGTTCTCCAGAGCCATGTGCTCAAGTGTGATCTTAGAGTGCATGTCATAGATGTTGTCTACTATAGACATCTCAGGAGTGTCTATCAGTTGTCGTGCTAAACTGATGTGTTGTTGAAGTAGTGTAAGGTTTGGTAGAAGTTGAGCTTGGAGCTCGGTGACTACTTCCCTGAAGTGTGTCTCTGCTTCTCACAATTCTTTCCTTAACCTTTTGATCTCAATGATCTTCACATAATGCAACTTAATTGCATTGTCTCCATTGGTGGTTAAGCTTTGACCAATGTTAGCTAGATATGTATATATCTTTTCTATATTGTCACTATTCTCTTTAGTGAACTTATCTAATGTGCTTAGTTATTGAATCAAGGTTATAGCTTCAATTATAATTAGATCTAATTTAGTAATGAATTTTGATAGCTTTACCTTGATGACTACCACTTCTTGGCTGATGTTCTCAATGAGTTTCTATTGGTACTTCTGCTCAGCTCTCTCTTCAATTGCCTTCTCTGCATCAATATTCTGTGTTGTTATTGCTTCGGTGAGAGTGGCTAATTGATCAAGAATTAGCTTGTGCTGATCAATATCAACATCAGGTACAATCTAGTGCAAGATGTCCCTAGTCATTTCCAGTACCATTGAGTCTCGGTGCTGTTTCTTCAACTTCTCCTGTAATGCCTTTCTTTGACATATTTCACTGTATTCTTGTAATGCTTCAAAATCAAGTGTAGTTGGGTCACATTTTGGTATCTCAATGATTTCATCCAAAGTGACCTCCAAATTATTCTTTTTGGATTTCTTCTTCTTCTTTTGTGTTACACTAGAATGTAAAACCATTGCCAATTTCTCAGCTTTGTTAGTTGTGCTTGATGAAGTTACCTGTTGTGCTTCTTTTTTCTATTGTATATCAGTTTCAGCTTGTTGGGTGTTTGTAAACGTCTCCACATTCACCTTCACATTGCTGGTAGCACCTTTGTCAATTTACTTAGGAGTGCCATCTTTAGGTTTATCTCCTTCATCGGTGTCCTTAGCTTCATCATTCTTTGTTTCTGCATTCTTCTCTATTTTGTCTGCATCTATTTGTTTTGAATATCCTTCAGTAACCTTATCAGTATCGGTTACTGTTTGAGTGTCTTTGATGTCTTTCTTATTATCAGTGTTGTCTTTCTTTTCCTCTTCCCCTGCATCCTTGTGAGTATCTTTTTCAGGTGACTTATCTGATTCTTGCAGAATATTGATAGCTTGTATCAATATTGGCATGTTTCCTAGTATGTTCACCTGTGTAGTATCAACTGCTGTGTCCTGCTCATCGATTGTGTCCTTTGTAATATTGACATCTTCATATTTATTAACTTCCTCTGTTGGCTCATCGGTTATGTCAATGATAGTATTATTCACAATGTTTTCATTTGTGGTGTCAAGCCATGACTTATCTGCAACATCCATGTTTTTGTTGCCGGTTGTGTCTTCTTCTTCCTTGTCTAACTCAACAGATGTATCATCTTCTATATCTTTTATTAAGACCTGTTCTTGAGTTTCCTTACCAACATCTTTTTGTTGTAGGTCTTTCTCAGGGATTTCTTCCTTAGTAGGTCTGTTTATAATTTTAAACCATTTCTTATGGCTATCTTGTTCAAGCTCTATAAGCTTTCCTTTGAGAAATTTATAGGCTCTCAACTTTGGTGAGAAATCCTTTTTGTATTTCTCCTTCATCTCATCTATTTCTTCCTTCTTGGATACAGAAGGCATGAGAGTAACAATTACTCTTTCTCTTATTTCCTTTTCACTCTTCAAAGAAAATTTCCATATCGAGTATAGTCTATCTAAGAGTTCCCTCGGTACATTATTGCTTTCAAATTGAATCGGTACATATTGGAACTTGTACATTTTTTTCTATGATGGCATCTTCAACTTTGTTCTGATCTTCTTGATCTAGTTTCAACCATCTTCTAATCTTAGAATCTGTAATAGATCCTGAATTTGCAATAGATTTACAAATGTCATCAATATTCTCTAGAGCTTTAACCTTGACATTTTCTTCCTCTACAGCTTCATCTTGCTCGGTATCTTCAATATATTCTCAGGTTCTGATGAGCTTTCTTACTCTTTTATTTGTCCCTCTCTTCGGTGTGGCCACTTTCCTCTTGTATGTTCTTACCTTTCCTTTCTTCAAAGGTGAAGGAGTTGAGTCCTTAGATGTTTGGCTTCTTGTTCTAGAAGCAGCTATGGTCCTTGGATTTTTAGTTGGTGGAGGAGGTGGTGAATCTGACTCTTTGGCTTTAGAGTCATCCTTTTCTTTAGCTTCACCGATAGGTAGCTGTCCTTTGGTTCCTTCCTCATTTTCAATTTCTTCCTCCTGCTCGGTTCCTTCCTCTATTGCCGACAGTATCTTCTTGAGGTTCTTTACCATTTTTTCCTTTTTCCTGACAATTTTCTTAACAACCAGGACAATTTTTTTTTTTTTTTTGGCCTCCTTATATGTTCCAAACTTGGGTTGTTTCTTATCCATTGGTTCATTTAACAAGGCATCAATTCTTTGGATGCAAGATCAATGTTTATCTCATATTCTAATGGTTGAAGCCATGCTTTCCTCAGTATAGAAGGCCTGATATAATTATGATCTGTATCAACCATAAAACATAATTCATCTTTATACTTCTCAATGAGTTGTTCAGGGGTCCTTACCCTCTTTTGCATTCGTTCTTTGAATACATTAAAGTATTCATCCATTACTGTTTCAAATTTTTCTCCCAGTGAGGCTATATGTTCAGTGATTTGCATGGTTACTAGTTTTGTGCTATCCCATTTCACATCTCCTACCGATGGGAATGTTTCTTGAAAGTAGAAGAAAATGCACATTATGAGTGAGCCAAACTTACATGTGTTTGACTTTGCATTCCTGATAGTTTTTAGATTCTCTTCTAGCTGATTCAGTAGGAGTTCAGGTAAGTCCAACTGTGTTCCCTTCTTCACAATCTTGTAAGCTATGTCGACTGCACTAGATGCTATGTTGTTCATTCTACTGGCTTGGAAGAATTTTTATCCTAGAACGCATGCACCAAATTTCATGTCATAATTGGTTATGGTGGAAACTTTCAATCCTCTGCCATCCCACTTGGCTCCTGTGATCTTCTCAGTCTCAGCCTTGGGTGGATGCTCAGTGCTTTTACCTTCTCTCTTATAGGGTAACCGGTGACCGCATGGATAACATCTCGGGTTATCATCTTCAGTTCATCAAACCTAAGTTTATGATTGTGCATTCGGCTTAGTACTAATTGAATCCACTTAGTTTTGAATTCTTTTAGGAATATTAGGGCATTGGTGAGCCCTTTTACTTCTATTTGTTTATGTTCATCTTTCAGAGTTCCATCTTCATTGCATAGCTTCTTATAAGCTTGTTCAACCTTTGAATCACCTATTTCTGTAATCTTGCAGTGTATGAATTCTTGAACATCCTCAACAAGAAAAACCCTAGCTGGTATTTGCAAGAATTCTCCAACATCGTTAGATTGTGAGGCAACCTCAGGGTGAATCTTGTAGTTTGGTTCCTCACATGCCGAGTTCTTGATGAGTTTGAACTCATCCTTCTTGGTGTTCTTTGGTTTCACAGTTCTTGATGTCGTGGCCATTTTTAGATTTAGGGTTTTCTATAAAATGAGTGAAATAGTGTTTTCGGTGGTAGTAGAACTTACTATATACACTTTTAGTGATTTGTGATCTACACGGAGTGTTAGTGGTCGAGTTTTGGTCACTCTGTGATCCTATCACTTTCTACTTGAAAATCATTCTTCCTCACTCTGCTCTTGTTGTGGTGAATAATGAGACCAATCAGTCACCTTTTTATAGTCGTTTGACCTAAAAGGTGTGTCATTAATGCTTACCAATTCCTCAGTGTGTGAAGATAGAGTTCATTAGTTAAGACTTCAACTTTCCTTTGGTGACCACATGATGTTTCAGGGTGGTCTTTATACCTTTTTCTTTTATTGACGGCTTTTGGTATTGCAAACCACTTGTTTACTTTGCTCAATTACCGACGAGGCTCAATTTGTACTAGCAACTTTTATTTTAACCGACACTTCTTGGTAAGTGTAGGAAGTCTCAGCTTTGAGTGTGTACCAATGGATTTTGGTATGTATGCCCGATAGCATAGTTATCATAGATTTTTAACAAGTAGTACCATGATACATCTTTTTTATGCTAATTTGGCATTTAATCAATATATTATGGAATTGATGTAAAATAATAAATTGGGTAATTCAGTTCCATACTTACTTATTCTGCTTAGGTAGGGGTGGTGATGTCACCAGATCCATTGGATGGGGTGTCACCGCTTGCATTGATCGGTCCAGCTTCATAATTGTTTGAATATTTTCTCCACATTTTGTCTCCTTCCCTCTGGATGTCGTCAATGGTGTTTCCATTGGGATATGTGCTGGTCTCTGTCACTCAGTCTCTATAGTCTTTCTTGAGATGAGAAACTTTATGATAGTGTAAGCATGCCATTCTGGGGTTAGTCCAGCCTCTAGAATTTCTAGTCTACTATCTCATACAGTTTACTGCAATGTGACCAAATCTTCCACATGCTATACAATTTTTCCAAGTGTTGTAATCCCATACATACTGGTTGCCGACTCTCTTTGGTTGATAGGGAGTTTCTTTACCTTTAGGCTTCCATGCTTGCCTTTTCTTTTTCTACCATTCAAGAGTTGTGTGCCCATTCATTTTGCAAGTAGGACAATATTTTTCCATGTAGGTTTCCTTCTTTGGTTGTTTCATCTCAGACTTACATTCATATGCTTTATGTCCTTTCTTGTTACATTTATAACAAAATCCTATGAATAAAGATGTAGATTTAGGAATACCTTTCATTTTTCCTTTGCATACATTTGATGTATGGCCTTGCTTTCCATAGTGTTTGCATGTAAGATTTCTTAGTCTTGAATTTGTATAGACATTCTTTGGATCAGTTTGATTTGATGATTCTCCATTCTCAATAAAACCTAGACCGATATTGTTGTTGAATCTTCATTGTCCAAGAAAATCATCCATTCTTTTATTGCTTTCTTCAACTTTCTTGATAATTTCATTATGCTGCTACTGAATTCTTATTTCATGTTTCAACTTTTCATTCACATCTCTTAGCTCACCGATAGATTCTATTCTTTCAACGAGTTCAACATTTATTCTGTTTGCCTCTTGACTCATAAGAATAATATGATTTCTTATCTCATGGTGATGCTCTGTAAGTCTTTGTATTTCAGACTCTTTTTCTTGTAGCTTTTTTGTAATCTTTCTTCTATCATCAATGGCTAGTGTTCTTTCTTGCTCAGCTTGTATAGAATTTTTCATGATATCAATCATCCTTACCATCTGTGTCTCTTGACCGATTTGTAGGGATTTAACTTTTCTAGCCAAATGTAGATTGATTTTAGTTAGGCTTGTGATGCTTTCTTCTAATGTATATGATGCTTTGCTTGTAGTTGATCCTGAAGACTCAAATAAATTTGGTATCTCTTCCTCATGATAATATGTCTCATTACAACGAGATTCCATAATATTTCTTTCATCTAACAACTGTCTCATGTTGATTCTAGCTTCTTTATACTGTTCATAGAACATCTGAATTTCTAGCTTCTTATTTTCAATATTATTATCAAGTTTGTACTTCTCCATTATATGATCTTTTCTCTTAAGCCTTTAAGATTTTCCAAAGAAGAGACTTATCTTTGATACCAATTGTTGGAATTAATGGGAAGTGTGTGCTGAGAGGGGAGGGGTGAAATAGTACCTCTAAAAATTTTGTATCCTTTAATCAATTAACCTTTGGGTAATCAATTGTATATCCATTCAATCTGATCTATACTATCTTGATGTGAGTTATATCAATTCATAACATTAACATACATGTGAAAATTCATAGAAAAATTTATTAAAGTAATTGACACATAACACAAGATATGATATCACAGAAAACTCCTGTTAGGAAGTAAAAATTGTGGTGGGGATAACACCCACAAAATATTCACTATCTACAGATTGGAAGGGGTTGGTTAAGGCTTACAATTGGATCACTTCTAATGATCTACTCAGTTAAGAGTATCTATGGAGACCTATTAAATTCTACTCAGTTAAGAGATTTAGCAACATTGTTGAGTGTTCACTCGGTTAAGAGATTTGTAGTTGGACTGTTAAATCCACCTTCCTTGAAAGGATTTTTACACTTTGATCCACTTGTTAGAATGATAGAAAATTAAAATTTGACCTGGTAAATGCAATCTCCTATTTTTGATATAGATCCATTTTAAGTTTACATGAATAATATTATCACCTAATGTGATTGAGTAATACCTCTGATTCTCGGTAGCCTCTGTTCTTGGTTCTTGTTAACCAAATTCACCTTTTAATGTTCTGGTTCTTGAAACTTTCAATCTGATCCATATTTGTGCTCATAGGCTTCATTAATCCTCTCTTCTATATTCACATCCTTGTATAATGAATGATTGCATCATCTATTTATAAGATGGATTGACATCATCAAGTTTCACGAAAAATAATGTTAACTTTAAGACCAAGTTTACAACTTGTACCTTGATCTCCTAGTCTATGTGTTTTAAATCAGTTAGAATGATTAAAGAACTTACATTCATGTTTCGTGTCCCTAAAGAAATGGATTTTAAAACAAATCAAGATCCTATAAATAGAATAAGACTGCTTTATCTAACGTGGAAGTCAGATCCACTTTTTTTGGGATGCAACTGATTCTCGGTTCCTGACGGTCGGTTATGCTTCTAAAATTAGTTGACTGTCTTTCAGTTTTGTTCTCTCAATTTATATTTAACTATCTCTTTGGTTTTACTTTATCTATCTCTCAGTTTGTACTTTATCCTGCACATCAGGTTCCTCTTTATCTTTCTGCTTTGGAATTTTGGTGTACACACTAAGTTGTGTCATCGGTTCTTGTTGTACTTAGTCATTTCGGTGATCTCTTTATATCTAATTTTTGGTTTTCTCTTTGTTTTGTCTTTCGGTGTATGCTTAGCGAAAGTGTTGTTTGCATACTAATGGAAAATTAATGTCATCACAATCGAGGACAATAAAGAACCAAGTATGTTGACAAAATTAGACATTAGAAAAGCTCATTATAGAGTAGATTAGAGATTTATTTGTAAATGCTTAGAGGCATTTGGATTTTCCAAACAACTAATTAATCTCATCTTTGAATGTATATCTACACCTAAGTTCACTGTAATAATAAATGACAAACTTGAAGGTTTTTTGGAGATATCTCAAGGAATAAGACAAGGAGATCTTTGTCTCCCTTATTTTTCTAAAGAAATTAATTTTTCCATTAGTATATGCAAAGGGAAAATAGTTTTTGAACCATCGGTTACACCTACACCAAAAGATAGAATTTCAGTACAAACTGAAAGTACAGGTAAACAAAGGTCACCAAAGGTGCTAAGTGTAACCACCTAGATTTGGTCTTCTCTGACCATAGACCCTATTTTACCTAAGTGTGATCATACCCCCAATTATGTCCAGACAACTCTTCAATCGGCTAACATAATTCATTCAAATCAAATTTAATCTCCTAAGTGATTTAATCACTAAATTTTATTAATCACCTTAGCCAATCAAACCAATCAATTCAATTCAAATCAATTCAAATAAAAAATAGCTAAGGTAATTAATT
Source organism: Thuja plicata (assembly GCA_018584345.1). Taxonomy (NCBI): domain Eukaryota; kingdom Viridiplantae; phylum Streptophyta; class Pinopsida; order Cupressales; family Cupressaceae; genus Thuja; species Thuja plicata. The sequence goes on along the minus strand of MU223971.1, from coordinate 1,143,021 downwards.
TAAAAGGGATTAAATGAAATCCTAATTATACCTCATCACTTGAAAAATCAACCCCCTAGCCTAAATTGATTCAATTTGGCTATAGTCTTAATTAATTAATACAAAATAATTAAAGGCTTAAGTGATTAATTAGAATCCCTATTATTAAGTGAATATGTTATTACAATAATTCATTTCATTAATATTCCCTATAATCTAACCAATCTCAACTACCCAACCATGAGTTCAAACTCATCCCAACCCCTTCTCACATGCTAATTCTTCTTAATTAGCTAATTAACCCTAATTAGATAATCCCCCCTCCAATCATTCTCTCTCCTTCCATCTCTATCTCCTTAGTCATCTATCTTAAACCTTGATCCTAATCCTAAGCTACCCTTAAGCTTGTCACATTCCTAAATTTGTGATTAGGAATTCAATCCTCCTCCTAAAATCAAAGTTATCAAGCTTGACCTTGAACCCTCCCCCATGCTTCTTAAACCCTCACCCATACCCCATTAATGCTTTCATAAATGAAGCATTAATGGATCTTACACATTCTCTTCCACACTCCTCACTAATGAGTCTTACACACTCATTAATGGCATCCATTCTAGAGTCTTCTCCCCTTCCTCCATTTCTTCTATAAATAGGAAGGATTTTGAGCTCAAATGGCCCTTGATTTTTGATTGTTGAAGTCCTGAATTTTGAAGTGTTGAAGGCATTCTTATATTGCCCATATTTTGAGAATTGAAGGAGAAAACTTATGTTGCTCATATTTTAGGGATTCATATTGCTTTTTAGCTTATTTCTTAATTGTATTGTTATAATCTTCATTCTAGAGCTAGAATGCATGTTTCTTGATCATTTATATTACTTTTCATTCAAATCTTCCATTCTTAGGTTGTATATGTCACTAAAATATGCATAATCTAAGGGCTATTATGTCATTTTTCATACTCCTCTTAGATAGGAAGTAATAGAGTGATTTTGGTGATTGCTATGCTTGCTAATCCCTTGTTTTCACTAATGCAATGATCTATTGAAGTGTTGTGTCTTTTTTACCTAAACGCTTGTGAACCTTACCCTTCTTCCACCAATGTAAGGAGTGTGAAAATGTCACAAGAGGATATCAAGTTTCTCAGTCAAAAATTGAAAAATAAAAAGAAAATGAGAACTGACGGTGAAAACCACATTGTCACTGTGTCAGATTCTAAAATAGTAAAAACAAAAGACGTATCTGATGGTGAAAACCTCTTAGAGGTGTCAAAGGATGAGATTCTTGATATCCTCCCTAAGCACTTTCAAGAAAGGTCTTTAGTTCTGATAGAACCAACACAACCAGTTAACTTGGGCACAATTGATGAGCCTTAAATTGTTCACCTAGCATGATCTTTGTTAGATGAGGAGAAGACACAGTTCACTGAGTTCCTAAAAGAGAAAAATATCAACTTTGCATGGTCTTATACAGATATTCCTAGACTAGATCCTGAATTGATAATGCACCGTTTATCTATAGCTCCCGAGATTAGACCCATGAAGAAAAAAATCGGAAAGATGCATCCTCATGTTGCATTACTAGTAAAAGCGGAGCTAGAGAAATTGTTAAAAGCTGGATTCATCTGAGTCATCGCTTACGCAAGATGGATCTCCAATGTGGTCCTAGTGTCTAAATCTGATAAATCTAGCAGGATCTGTATAGACTTCAGAGACTTAAACAAGGCATGCCCCAAGGATGACTTCCCACTGCCTAATATTGATATGATCATAGACCTCATAGTAGGCTACCAAATGTATTCATTAATGGATGGTTTTTCAGGCTATAATCAGATAAAAATTGCTCTTGAAGATCAAGAGAAGAGTGCATTTACATATGCATGGGGCACCTTTTGCTGGAATGTCATGCCATTTGGGTTAAAGAATGCTGGTGCTACATATCAAAGAGCAATAACCACTACATTCCATGATATGATGCATAAAAACATAGAGGATTATGTGGATGACACCTTAGATAAATAAAAAGAATAGGCTACTCATATTAATGAGTTAAGAAAGATATTGGATCATATGGAGCAATTTCAACTCAGGTTCAATCCAAAGAAATGTGCCTTTGGGGTCCAATCAGGAAAGCTCCTACGATTTATTGTCTCAACAAAGAATTGAGTTAGACCTTGGAAAAGTCAAGGCTAGAATAAAGATGACTCCTCCATGTAAAATTAGTCAAATGAGGACATTACAAGGGAGACTTCAATCAATTAGGAGGTTCATGTCACAACTTGCAGACATAGCACAACCCTTTACCAAGTTACTACACAAAGGTGTCACCTTCAAATGGGATGAACATTGTGAAGCTAACTTCAGAGAATTAAAAGAGTTCCTAGATACTCCTCTTATTCTTATGGCACCCATCCATGTCAAGCGATTAATCCTGTATATTTCAGATACATCCACATCACTAGGAGTATTGCTCACACAAGAGGCTAAACTAAGAAATAAAGAGAAATCTACTACATCAGTAGAACACTAGTCTCCTATGAACTCAATTACAACATTATTGAGAAATCATGCTTAGCAGTTGTCTTTGCATCACAAAAATTGAGGCATTACATGCTATCACATACAGTAAGGCTCATTGCAAAGATAGATCTTTTGAAGTACCTCATGAGAAAAATAGCATTAACGAGACGTCTGGCCCACCACTCCATGATGACAAACCTTTAAGGATTGAGTTCCCTGATGAAACAATTATGCATCTAATTGAGTATCCATGGGAGATGTACTTTGATGGTTATTTCACGCAACAAGGCTCTGGAGCAAGGGTTCTATTCATATCTCCTCAAGGCTACAAAATACTGAAGTCCTACAAATTGATGTTTCCATGCACAAATAACATTTCTGAATATGAAACATTGGTAAACGGTCTTAAACTTTATATGTAGTGGAAAATTGTAGAGTTACATGTATATGGTGACTCCCAGCTCATTATCAATCAAGTTAATGAATATTATTAGATGAAAGATGAGAACTTGATGCCCTACAAGTGACTGGTAGATGACCTAAAGAAGTACTTTGTCTTCATCACATTCCAGTAGATACCTAGAATAAAGAACAAAGCTGCAAATGCTATGGATACATTGGCGTCCATGTTACAATTGGAGGAACATCAGTTCTGCTATGAATTCTTGGTGGAAGAAATATCCTATCCAGCCTTTGATACCCATGAATACAAGGTAATTTGTGCTTTGAACACCCCAGACCAATCTTGATATGCTAAAATCATTGCGTACCTAACAGACCAAACTATTCCCAATGAGCTATCCAAAAATGAAAAGTGAGCCTTAATTAGGACAACATCACATTATGTCCTCATAAATAATAACTTATATAGCAAAGGTCTTGACGGTACAATTCTTAGATGTTTAGAAAATGAAGAGTCAGATCACATGTTAAAATAAGTCCATGAAGGTGTATGTGGATCACATTCAAACAACTTTTCACTAGCGAAGAAACTACTCAAAGTAGGCTATTATTGGCCTACAATGGAAAAATATGCTATCCACTTTTCAAAGACATGTCATAAATGCCAAACACATGGAAATCTCATCCATGGTCCTGCGAGAGAGCTCACACCTTTCATAATACATTGGCCATTTCAATAATGGGCCTTTGACTTGGTTGGACAAATATATCCTAATTCTTCAAATGGACACAAGTTCATCGTTACGACCACTGAGTATTTCACAAAGTGGGTCAAGGCCGTGCCACTAATCAAAGCCACTGGAAAATAGGTGGCTATGTTCATATTGAACTACATTTGTAATGCCCACCCTAGAATCTTCTTATGTTAGATAGACAGGACTACTGCTTTGACAATTTGGATTTTATGATGGACGATGATTATTATTTAGTTAGCATTTTATGAGACATTTGAGCATATATAATTTGTTACTGTAGTTATTTGGACATATTAAATGAGTTATAATTTAATGATGAATGTCTAGAAATGACCTATTAGTAAAATGTTTTACATTGATTTGTGTTATGATGTTTATATTATGATTTAACCCTACTGACCCTATTTTGGTTTGATGTTGACTGGGTGATGTGAGTGAAGGATGAGGAGGGGCAGTCGTAGTAACTCCTACAAGAGATCCACATGATGTCACACTCTCCCTCCTTGTTTTCCACTATTGGTTTATATTTATATTTGTATATGCATATCAGTTGATGATGCAGGATGCAGGTACCAGGCATCGTCTCCACCTGGCTACACAGGTCTAAGTGTGCCTTCAAAATCCTCAAACTGTTGATGTGTGGAGATTTAACCAAGTTACTCTCAAGGTTACCCATGGACTTAGAATTCTGTTTAGGAAGATTATCCTAGTTGGGAGAGTAGAATGCAGTTTATGTTATGAACTTGATTTGATGTTGGTCTGCGTTTACATTATGAGTTAGAACTAATCTGTTTTATATGTATAGTAAATAATTATGTTATAATTGTTTGTATTTTATATAGGTATGTGTATATGTGGGTGCACACACATATATCCATGCTTATATAAATAATAATAATTATATGTTTTTCATTAATTGTGTAAATGGTACATTATTTATAATAAGTAAATAAAGTGAGTTAAATATAGCATATTTAATGAATGTATTAAATAAAAAGTAAAAATAATAATAAAAAAAGGGAAATGGCCTTTGTAGTAAAATTGGCTATCTAGGAGGGAGTTGAACTTGAGACCTCCTATAAGTTAGGCCACTTATTTTCCTATTGTGCTATGTGTTTTTCTTGAAAGGTATTTGTTTATTATTCTTGTTATGATTTCGTTTAAAAGATATTTTTATTAAATTTATTAAAAACTTTGTTTAAGTCTTTACGGGAGATTATTTGGTTGTTCCTCCAACCAACTATGAAAGTTGGAGAAGTTGCTTCCCATAAAGCAACTCCTCCAACCACATAGTTGGGGAATAAATATTTGAAGATTTTTGTGTGCGGGAGGATGTTAATTTTTGGGAAGATTTGTTTTCTTTTGAGCTGTCTGTGATTGATCTCTCCGGAAATTTTTGGTGAAAGTTTATGTGAGTTTGAGAGTTTCTTTTTTTGGATTGCTGGGAGTTGATTGCCAGAGGAAGATTGCTAAAATGATATCTACTCAAGGATTGAAGCTCTGTAGAGATTATCCAGTCAAGGGAAGAGGATTCTCCACAGGACCCAAGGTAGGGTCTAAACTGGGAAGAATCTCCATTCTTCCTCTTTGTGTGTGAATGTGTTTGTATATGATATGATAATAAAACTGTCTATGATTTTATAGTTTTGTTTATGGTCATGTGGAAGGATGAGTTCATCTTATATTTGAATTTAATAGGGAAGTCTAGTAAGAAATAGGAAGGGTCATGAAGGTGTAGGATTGAAATGCAGCTATTTCCTTACTATTTTCCTCTTACAGACTTCTCTGTGAAATTGATGCTTTTATTTGGGTTAGTTTGGTTTATAGGATCCTTGATATTCTCCTTTGTATCTCCCTTCTTTCCAAGATATTCTTGAGTGCTTCCTGAATTTAGAATTGTTATTTCAACCTTACTGGTTCATGTTAGTTTGTGCATCACTTTTCTTGTCCAGATCTAGAATAGATTTGTTAGATAGATAGGATGGATTGATGAGCCATTTCTAAAGGGAAACTGGGAGATCTGAAATGGGTCGTGCTTAGATTAGGAAACCATAGTCCCCATAAAGCCCAGTTTTCCCCACAAGACATAGTTGACAGTCCTATTTTTTTGTAGAGACAGGTCGGTTTATGTGTTAACCAAGCAAAGCAGTGATAACCGACCAACCCAGTGTCAACTAAGCAAAGCAGTGTCAACCGACCAATTTTATGTACTTTAATTTCTTATACTTTAAGTTATACTTGTATAAAATGTTTAGGTACCTTTTGAGATGATTGGGATAGGTTTCAGATTCATGGGAATTAAGATGCAATTTCTAATTTTGTGATTTCTTAAAAAAAATCAGACTTAACCAAATTTTCAAGATCATGAGATTTCCATAGATGGGTGATGTTTTTGTGCATGCAGAAGTTTGTATCACCTTTGTTTATTTTTAGTTTGTTTTGTTAAGGTTATATGATTTATTTATGAGGTGTTTGCACTTTTCTTATACTTGAGTTTAGTTTTTGAGGCTAGGACTTGTCTCGGTGGCCTGTGTGCATGGGAGGGATCCTTTGAACTATAAATGAACCTTGGGAAAGTTTTACTTAGGAATGTGGAAATTTTTATGATTTATTTTGAGATGTCTTGTGTTAGACCTTCTTCCAATAGTTTCCTATTATGTATATGGATATGGTTAGGACTCGTTCTGAGGGCCTGAGTGCACAGGGGAGTCTCTTAAACCTATGAATCAGGACTTGGAAGTGTCATTTTGTATTTGTGGCTTGTGATGGGGTAAGGGAATAGGAACCTTAAGTGAGTGGCTCACCATAGGTGTTGGAACCCTAAAGTGGTTTCCAGAAGATCCTATGGGTGGGTTTGTAAAAAGTGATAACCTTAAAAATTAACCTGGGAAGGGGGGATTCAAAAGATAATGAAAGAGAACATAATAATGGCCACACAGACCTGATTGGAGTACCGGGACCAGGG
>MU223971.1:1113023-1136120 GCA_018584345.1 Thuja plicata | reverse complement strand
TTGTAGTGCCTTTGGGCCAATTATGTACTTGTTATTATGGGATCTATTATCAGAAAGATGTAATTGAATAGGAAAGCAATGTAATTGGGAGGGATAGTTCTAGGCTTGATTTCAAGGGGTATTATTTTATAGAACAAAGTTGGAAATATACAATGTAATATTGAATGTCTCTCCTTTATTGTAATGAAAGAAAAATGTATATTATGCTAAATTTGAAGTGTGATTTGTAATGAATAGTTATTCAATGTGCAGGAAGGAGAAATGGAATTAGTACATAAAGTAAGGAATATAATTGTAAATGAAATGTTATATTCTTACCCTATCTCTTAAGTTCTAAATGTGAAAGTAAAGAAAGGAAATGAAATTCAATTTGGATAAGTAATGTAAATATGTTAGCAAATGAATTCATTAAGGGAACCTTAAGGAATGTAAATGTGAAGTAGTAATGAATTAATGTTAGAAAAAAAAAATTTGTTACTTGCAATTTTTTGTCATAAGACCTGATTCCTTATGGGTTCCCTAGCAGGGACATTACAACATTATTTGTAGATATGGGAAACCCTCTTCAATTGTAAAAGATAATGGGGGCCAATATAAAAAGTAAAATATTGATGAACTTTGTGAACAATTCCATATCACTCAAAATTTCTCCTCAATCTATTATCCTTAAGGAAATGGATAGGCTGAGGCATCTAAAAAAAATATTCTCAAGATCCTACATAGACCTATGAGTAAGTCTGGCAGAGACTGACATTTATAATTAAATCCGGCACTATGGGCCTACAAAAAAAGTATCAGAACACCAACTAGAGCCATGCCATTTTCCCTAGTCTATGGCACTGAAGCACTACTACCTATTGAGGTTGAAATCCCATCTTTGCATATATATTTACAAGGTCTTGTTACTGATGAGAAATACCGCATTGATCGAGTGAATTCTTTAGACTTACTTGATGAGCACAGGCAAAAAGTTGTTCAATCATCTAAAGGTGTACCAAGCATGAATTTCCAAAGGGTACAATAAAAAGGTCAAACCACAACAATTTCAAGTGGGGGATCTTGTTCTAAAAGAGAATCCTAAGAACCAACCTAACAGAGAGAAAAAAGGGAAGTTTGAACCTAACTAGTTGGGACCTTATGTTATCACTGCTACTTTTGGGACTGGAGCTTATCAACTAGATACGCCAAAGGAAGATGTCCTTCTGGATCCTATCAATACTCTACATTTGAAGTGGTTCTATGCTTGATGTTTGGCTAGCAGAGCCTGTACAGTGGAAAATTCAAAAAATACCAAAAACATAAGAAAATGAATCCTGAAGAAATCCAAAAATAGTGGAAAAAGTCCTGAAGAAAAGGTCTTTTTGGTGAAAACCTAGAAAATAGGGGCCTTGATGCTACAAACACATTCAAAAATAGAAAAAATAGCCAAAAAATTGAAAAAGAGAAAAGTGGCTTGATGACAACCTGGTAAAATGGGCATCCTAGTAGCAAAAAGAATGAAAAAGTTTTTCCAAGTGGTGAAAACTTGGTAATGAAGTGTCACCTATATTCTGTGCCCTATCTATCAATGCACTACTGATACTACATCTTCACTATTACATAGGTGCCAAGAGTTGACTTTCTTTCCTCACAAATATCTTATCCTTGCTTAGGATTTGTCTAGATTTTTGTCTTAGGGAACACATCATTCTGCACTGGGAGAATATTTGCTAGCATGTGAGGTTGTGTCTACTAGATTTTCATATGATGGTTTGTCTTGTGATACAATTCTTCTTAAAGCTTGCACCAAACTATCACTTTCATGAAACATGGGTGTATCTTTACGAACCACCTATCTGGCACAAACATTGCACTAACATGAACGGTGTTCCTAAGACCTACATTGGATTGCAAAAAGGAAAAATACTCAGACATGGAATACATATTGCTTAAATTCCACATTTTAACTGATGAATCTTTACTGTGCTTGAAAAATGAATCATTATTATTTCTCAATACTACCTAAACACAGTTTGATCTTGGTTTGATTATGACTCTTTTATGTACCGATGATGTTTTAACTAGAAGCATCTAAGAAGTTATAAGTTTTCTTTGATTGATTCTAAATTGATGGTTGTTATGTCTTTTGAGTTACTCCATGATGTCTGCACAAAGACAAAGAGTCACAAGGAAAAGGGAATAACATTTTCTTGGTTTTCTGCGTATGGTGATTGTTCCAAATGACCCTATAAATTTCACCTAACATAGATGTTTATGGTAAGAGCTGCCAACATGAGTGGATAGCCACATATATCTCAATCTTTGTTATGTGTAAACTACGGTGAGGTTGAAAAAATTTCCTTGTTTGTTTTCTAAACTCAGATTCTCACTAAGGTATACGAAGCATAATGTACCCAAGGCTATGAATTTTCAAGGTCATTGCGGGTCCAATATCTTACTTTATATAGATTCTGACATAGTAAAATGAAAGTGGCTATCTTGTCATCCTAGCTTCTATGCCTTAATGGCTAAGTCTATTTCTGACATTACATCCAAATAAACATAGTATTCATACTTTCTTAATATCAGTGGGTATTAGTGATTGTTGTACTATAAGGTGGTATCCATTCCAAAAATGTCCCAATGATGATAACATGCTACAATGTATACAAATCACTGACAGTCCTAAGAGTCTACATATAGATGCATTTAGAGATTGCATGATTCATTTGAAAGAACAACATAAGGACTTGAACTCAAAATCATTTCTATTTTTTTTCAAAATCTAAGTTAATTACTGTATCATCTTAAAATGGAAGCACTTCCATGATAAGAATGTTTTTCCCTCCTTAGGGGATGTTTTTGACCACTATCATACTATCCCCTCATTTTTGCATCATCTCCTGCTTCTGTGCCTGTTTAGGACCCTAATTGGGCCTCTTCGGGCACCTTCTATCCCAATTGGAATGTTTTCTAGGGGTTCTGACCCCCTGGGTCAAGGTTGACCTTGACTGTGACCTAGGTCAAGGTCAACCTCAAACTTGATCTAGGTCCCCCTTTCAAATCTAGAAGTCTGCCGGCTGCCGGGGATCATCCAAAATTCATTTTTGCCGCTTCTGGGTTGGCTGTTTCGGGTTCCAAAGTGATGATTCCTAAATTATATATAATATAGGCCCTCTCTTCTTGGATAAAGGCTTTAATGGGAATTTAATTCTCCTATGTTGGCCTCCTTAGAATATTGTGCCCTAGTTTCATATAAAAGGGAGCCTTCTCCTCTCATTTTCTCTAAGCATTATGAACTATCAACTATTGAGCACTAATTCTCTCCAAATGAAATCAAGAAAGAAGTCATCAAGAAAAAAGTTCAAGCATCTATTTCTCTACATGTTTTCAAGCTCTCAAGGTGTTCAAGTCTTCCTCTAAATAATTCAAGTCCTCCATTGAAGATCAAGGATTCAAGCTTTCAAGCCTTTGAAGGGATTTGGTTCAAGCATTCAAGATTTATCATTCAAGCCCTAGATCTAGCCATCATGGTGGTGTGATCTTCATTCAAGATCCTTTGTGCATTCTCAAGACTCATTCATCCTCTCTTCAAGGTGGATTTGAAACATACAAATCATGGAGGTTTATGGTTTCTAAAGTCCATGTTTTCATATCTACATATTTGTCTACATTTGAATTACAATTACATGTCTATCGAATATCATAGCTTCATTGTTAGATTCAATTCTACTACTTTCTAGCATTCTTATTTCAATTATTTATTTCAAAGTTAATTTCTAAATCAGGGTTTGACTAAGGCAAACCCCTCCCCCCCAACAAACGAATCTCTTTTTCTTGCAGATAGAGGTTCAGGTTTGTGGATTTGATCTTAGATCTGGATACCCTTTTCAGTGAACTATCGGGATCTGAAAATAGATTTTCTTTCAAGGCAACATAGGTCAAGGTCAAGATTATTGGGTCAACAGTGACATTTGTGGGTCAAGGTTGACCTTTTTCACAAGACTATGTCAAATTGGAAAGATAATTCTGGGTTTTGTTCGTCTCTGCATTTCTGTTCTGGATCATACTTTAGATTTTCCAGGAACATAGTACAGACATCAAAAAAAAATATTCTTCAGATTTACAATTCTTTAAGGTTGGTACTATTATGGGTCCATAACACACACCCCATTTTAGGTCCTCTGACCATGGGACCCCCCTTCTTTTTGTATTTTTTTCCTTTTTCTGTTTCCGCCCCTCGGAGAAATCTAGTCAGCCACCACAGATAATTTTTGAAACCAAGTCAGAGGAAGGAAGAACCATTTTTTGGCCTTTTGGCCCTTTTGGCCTTTCAGAGGACTTATGTCCTCCAAAATGCTGAAATGGCTGAAAGGCTGAAGACCTGACCTTTCAGTCTTTTCAGCCTTTCAGAGGACTTAGGTCCTCCGAAATGCTGAAATGGCCAAAAGGCCGAAGACCCGACCTTTTGGTATTTTCGGACTCTAAAAACACTGAAAGGCCAAAGGCTTGGTTCTCTTCTGACATTTTTGGCCCTTTCAAGGTCTGAAAGCCCTGAATCAAGTAACATCATCTCGTAGGATATAAATAAGAGAAGCCTCATTTTTAGCCACATTTTCCATTTTTTGTGCTCCCACCCCCGATTCCATCTACTTCTCCCCGCCGACCACTTCCACCTCTGAGTTGCCTGGTTTTCCTCCCTCTACTTGTTCATTTGAGGTAGGTTCTCCTCACTCTCCTTTTCTTTGTGTTTCCATTCTAGGTCTAGGGTTTTTGTGCCTTCACCCCTAGCCCTTGTCTAGCCTAGGGCATTTCACTTCTTTGCTTCATCGGGCCTTTGTGCCTTCGTGTGTCGATAGGGACGCCCCTTGCTGTTGGCCCTAGGGCTTCCTAGTTTCATTTTGGTCTTAGGTTTAAGGTTTTGTGTTTCATCGGTCGTGGTCCTTGCCACAAATTTTTGGCTTCTGAAAGGCTGAATATGGATCTTCTCACCCTTGCTAAGTGCCATTTCAAACTTTTCGGCCTTTCAGACATTCGAAAGGTCCAAAAGACTGGAAGGTTTGAAAAGGCCGAAAGTGAAACCTTCATTAAGAATTTTGGAGGTCTTCATCACTATCAGACATTTGACATTCCTAAGAAAACACCTCTCAATTTTGTACCCTAAAAGTTGCGACAAACTTTGTCCTTCCAACAGACCTTTTCGCGCTTTTAGACTTCTCGTCCTCCGAAATAATTTTCGGTGAATGAAACCCTGAAAGGCCTGAAAGTGCAAAAACTCAAACTTAGCTATTTATTCAGCTCTCTTTACTTGCTTTCATAGTTTAAATCATTTTTTCCTATTCAATAAGCTACTGATATTTGTCTTTTCTTGTAGGAATGAATGAACCAAAGATAGCCTCCCCAATGAAGTATCAATACAAGGGGAATCCCCCTAGCTCAAAGGTGGGAAACAAGCACAGCAAGATAACTGACACCAACATCAGGAATGTGGATTGTAATGAATTCCTAACTCAGTACTCCCAGCTAGCAAATAGATCTAAGGATTGCACTTCATTAGTCCTATCCGGGCTAGTGAATGCAGCCGCACACCCAGTGCCTGTTTCGTCTTCAGAATTGATCATCACCCTAGCTCATCACTATGATTCAGACAAGAGGGTGGTAGTAAACTTAGAGAATAAGGTGGTATTGGACATTAGGATAGATGTCATTGAGGACATCTTTCACCTCCACAAAGGCATAGACAAGTTGTATGATTTCTACATTGGAAAGGGGACCAAGTGGTTTGGCAACAAGGAGCAAGCTATACATGAGATGATGAATAAAGAATACCTTAAGAAACCACTTCCTAAGAACAAATTGGACAAGATAGACCTCTGAAGAGGCTATATGAAGGATGACATCTAGGCAGCTATAACAATGATAAGCCGGGTGTATGGGTCACCACAATCCACTCAACTAGAGCACTAGATGATCCTGGTAATAGAGAGGATCAAGGAACGGAAGGCAAGATTTGACTGGGGCACTATTATTAGTGACAACTTGGATGAGCAATTGATAGTAGTGAGGCATAACCCCAAGTTTTACATGAGTACTTATGTGGTGTATCTACTAGCTGTATGGGCAGATTATCTGGGCCTCACCAAGAGGGGAAGTCTAAATGACCCAAACGCATGGCCCCACCTTGTATACCCATAGCTGGTAAAGGGAGTAAACGTGCCTGAGGATTCCCCAGATTATGGAATAGTCAACGATATGTTCATATTCATAGTCATCTGATCTATTGAAGGCGACTTTGCTAAAAGGATGTCATAAGAAGCTCCTGTTAAGGTAAGGGCCATTGGGGCCTATTTTATCTAGTTAAGGACATTCACATACATTAGGATAGCCGGGTCAACCTTAATACCAAAGAAGCTACCCAGGTACCCCACTGACTGGATAATCACATTGGAGATGGCTAGTCAGATCGCGGATGTAAACAAGCACATAAAACATAAGAAGAAGCACTGTTGGGACTTTCCCATCTCTTTGGGACCGTATACACTACAAGACATGAAGATTTGCAAATCCCTGGCTTTTGAATGGGATGGCTATCCCTGAAAGTTTTACAAGACAATGCGAGCACGCTTTGATCCCATAGGTACTTACAGCCACATCATCAGCAAATTCTACATACATGAGCCACATCTGGAGGATCACTGGATAAACTGCATAAATGATCATGAGATCAAGATCTGGGATTATTGCAGAATGAACCTCACTCTGGAAAAAGAGGTATTGAAGGTTCCTATTTCCTCAAAAGTTTGGGAATGTGATTCAGATGAGGTCTTGGAGGACATTTACACCGAAGATAAGGTATAAGACCGGCCAATCATGAATGCAGAGGTGGACAAGGATGAAAATGATGACATAGACTTCTGGGCAAGGCATGTGATAAAGACCACCATAGTTTGGATCAAGAAGCCACACAAAATGAGTTCAATCCCAGTAAAGACATTAATGGAGCCCTCAAGGAAGGTAGAAAAACAATGAGGGGAGAAATCAATAGATCCTAAGTACAAGAAAGCTCCCCCTCAGAAGCCTAGAATGATGTATGGTCATGAATGACTAGTTGAATATGGTTCTAATCCAAGGCCTAAGAAAACTAGAATGACAGACCAAATTGACCCACCAATGGGGTCGTCACAACCCCAATAAGGAGAAGGCCCATCTACCTCTGGCCAATGTTCCCCCACCGCTGAAAAGAAAACATATAAGAGGAAGAAGAGTTTTGAATCTCCATGGTTAGAAACTATACAAGAAGAGCCTGAGTAAGAGGACGTAGGTGAGCCCTTAGTCTAAAAGACCAGGTAGGAAAAAAGGAGAGAAAGGGAGACTACTAAGAAACATGAAGAGGATCCCAAAGAATAGCATAATCCTTTGGATGCATTAGGATCAGATGAGTTTATGATTTCTAATTTTGAAGGACTTGAAGGCTTTTCAGATCATGGTCAAGATACGCACACTGGGGGACCACCGCTCATAAAACCCTAGGTATCCCTCACTCCACCACTGGTCTAGTTCACCAATCCTTTGGTGAATGTTTCTGTTCCACCAATAAGCTCCCATTCTACTCTAGGGCCTAAAACCCAAGACAGTGGGGTAACTCAAAGTTTAGCAATAGAGAGTGTAGCTGGAGGGAGTTATGTTTTCACTCCACCACCTCATATACTTACTCCACCAACTTCTCTACCACCTCACATACCTACTCCACCGGTTTCCCTACCAACTCCAACACCTACTTTTGCACCAACTCTGCCTCTATCTACTACCACCATCTCCTCATCTCCCACTCCAATCATACCAACACTTGATCCCTCAACATCAATCCCTCCAACATGTGCCACTGAGGTTTTTGAAGAAGCTGTGAGTGCTAAAGACACACCACCTTTCAAGACCATGCTGGAGGCCATAACTGGTCTAAAGTCAAAGGTATCAATTAACACTTCTGATGAAGAAGCCAAGGACAAAGAAGGGGGTAACGTGGTAACTAAAAAAGGAGAGGTAGAAGGAGAGAGAGAAGAAGGGGAAATGGATGTAGATACTGGAGGGGAAAAAATGAAAGAAGGAGAGAACAAATAGGAAAGTGGGCAAGAGAAGTTATCATAGAAAGAAATAATGCCAGAAGTGCAATGCCTAACTTTAGTCCTCCAAGTTGCACCATATGAACCTATAACTACATCTGGAAAACCTACTTGGTTTACCAAGGAGATACAACCCTGAAAGAGAACCTACACAAATGAATTGGATGGGGAAGATATAAGTATGACATCTGTGAGATAGGATTTCCACCAGGAAGAAACCAATGCACCTGCAAGGATCATGTCATATGTAACTCAGGACACTGGAGGTCATTGGAAAGTCCAGATAGCTATCCCACCCTCGAGCACTGCTCAGACAATATTCTCGTCAGAAGGATATACATTTAGGGAGGTGGATCTAGGTGAACCTACCAGAGAAGGGAGCAAGACCCTAGCAGCTTTAGGGATGAAGCATGCTCTAGGGTTCATGAATAAAGATGAAGAAACCATCAAAGCCTTAACAAACCAAAATGAAGCATTAAAAGAGTTCATCCAAAAGATGGTGCGTCCTATTGACCCAAATTGTTCAGAGGCTTCATTACAAGCCATGCTTGATAAAAGGGCTACTCCAGATTTTCCGATAGGTTTGACTCCCTCTTTCATCCAAGCGAGCGCCGATTGGATAAATGACTTCAAATAGTTTAGAGAGAAGGAAATTCCATTGATATTTAGGCCGTACCAGACCATATTGGTTGAAGATAATTCACTCATTGACCTGGTGGAAGATGATGGGGGTATGGATGCAGAGGTGGTTAAGTGGCAAGCAGCTCTCCAAGACTTGGAGATAATTCAAAAGAAACATTTCAAAATTTTGGTGAAAGTCTATGAGGGCAAAGAATTGGGAAAATTTGAGACCTGGACTAAACAAATGACCAAAATAATTAAGGCCTACCAGAAATACCGGGCCCTTATAGATGAAAAGTGGGAGGAGGAAATAAAATGGATCAAAGATATAGATACCTTCTTCACAGGGGTCGGCCTCAATGTCTATCAGGATGAGAACAAACATTCTCTACATCCTTCCAAAGAGGTGGTCCAAAAGTTCAAGGATGTTCTGGCCAGAGTTAGTACCAAGGAGGCCCTACAACAATTGTTTTACATGAAAGAAGAAATACAAAGAATGTTACAACACGAAGAAGAGATCACGTTCTTCACTTCTGAATTGACTATCTTCAGAAAGAAGCAAGAACAAAGGGTCACAAAGATAAGAAGGAAAGAGATGAATTTTGAAGAAGTCTAGGAGATTGTGTAGAGGCTCTGGGTAGCTCACCCAGAGGTCTTCACTGGATAAGGCTGCAAGGTTCAATTACTAGGCAGACGGGGCAAGATTTTCAACACTTGGCTAAAATTCTGCCAAGGAAGAGTTTTCGGCCTTTCGGCCTCCGATTTTTTGGCCTTTTGGCCCCGAAAGAAAGTAGTATTTTTCAGCCTTTCGGCCTTCAAAGATTTCATCCTTTCAGCCTCTTCAAGGTTTTTTGGCCTTTCGTCCCACGACAAGTCTGAAGTTTTAGGACCTTCGAGTTTTAAGGTTTTGAGAAACACTTTGGGAATTTTAAAGGCATTAAAGTTTCGGGGTAGAGGTCGGGGTCTGAAAAACTGGGGGTTTGTAGAAAGGTCACTTTTTCAGACACCAGTTAGACTCTAGATTAGGTCAATGGATGACTTGAGTTCATTTTGGGAAGACTCAAGGTTTCCTATCAGTTCCCACAGCCAGAGACAGTTCCAGATGAAGAATCCAAGAAGGACCACCGGAATCAAGAAGAAGACTCTGAGTGGATAGGAGGAACTCACCTTCTATCTCTCTCTCTCTTCTTTGGTGGATTTTTCCCTCTTTGCATGAGAAAATGGATTTAAGAATCCATGGAAGTTATATAGTATCAGTTAGCAGTAGTTTCCCTTCAGTAAAGTTCTAGTTTTAACCTTTGTTATCTAGTTTAAACTCTCTGATGCCCTAACTCTGAAAATAAAAGTTGTACATCAAAACTCTATATATTGTAATCATAAAGCAATGTAAAGGGCTGAATTATTAATACAATAAAGATATACATTGGGTGCTTCATTCATGGTGTGTGAATTACTACTATCTATGCAAATTTATTGAATGTATGCTTGCATAATTCTTTATTTTTAGAGAGCTCTTTGTATTGTTGTGTTTTGAATTTGTGCTACCTTTAGTTGGAGTTTGCTGTTGTTTACCTACCTTGCTGTGAAAAATGTGTAGGAGGATGCTATCTTTGGGCTTAATGATAAATCTGTCGCGTGGGTGAACACATCTTGGTGGCTTTACAATTTGATAGATTTTGAATATCTTGTATGAGTAAAACATATCTTTTCTCCAAACGCTTGCATCTGTGGAGTAGTGAATTGTGATTGGGTCTGATTCATGCTTCATGGGTTGTTCCGAATCTCTCCAGCATTCAATTTGCAAGGAAGAGTTTACAGCAATTTATGTCCTTAGGATTTCACATTTTACAATTCACTGCATTTCTTGTTACCCTCATCTCTTTAAATTCTGTTTTAAAATTCTGAAAACCGCTATCTCAAAAAATATAAAGTTGCATGTCATTTACCATACCCATACTTGTTAAAATGAAAAATACCAAAAAAAGGAGAAATAAAAATATTTTATAGTTTTCTGTCTTGAACATACCAACAAAGGTCTTCTCATGAACAATCACATTTATCTTCAACTAAGTAACCAAGCAGGTTGTGACCCGACCCTGGAGAACCTTGGGAATAACTCAGTTATTCTTTCAAGAGAGGAAATTGAATCTCAAGATCCTTGAAGGTTGGCTTGTGTTAAAATAATTCTCAATAGAAGTGGCACTAGAAGGAGGGCCTCAAGACCCAAAAGATGGATAATATTGGATCCTTCTCTCTAGAGAGATTCGAGCATGTGCTTAGATCATCTCCAAAAATAGGCAAGTTCCTCGAACTCACTCACCACCAAAGGGCTCACAGCAAAAAGGGAAAAGCAAAAGGTGAATCTTCTCATCACCTTGCTGCACCTCAGGATCCTCTTGGATAGCAATCACACATCGCTACCCCAACTACTACCACAGCTATTGATCAAAACCAAAACTTGCCAAATCAACATTTGCAGCAACCTCATCTAATGGCCTTTTTTGCTAATGCAACAAGCTCACCTTTGAACTTTGTTGGGAAACTCCATGAGTTACCCAAAAATCTGGAGAAGTTTTGTACATGATTCATATATGGCGAATCTAGGATAGCAGAAGAACACATTGACACCTTCAAAGAAATTTGCGACCGCAAAGAAATTGCCCACCAAGACGTCATTTTTCATCTATTCCCATACACTTTGGGAGAGATTGCATACAACTGGTACCTAAATTTTCCATGAGGGTCTATCTCAGTATGGAATGACTTCAAAACCAAATTCCTCAATAAATTCAAGTTATATGTCAATCCGGCAGTAATGCATCAGCAGTTCATAACCACGAGGAAAGATCCTAAGGAGCCCATTACTATGTTTAATCATCATTTTCACAAAAATTTGGAAGCTCCTTACACTATACCAGATGAGGGTGTCATACAAGTTTACTTAGAGGCTTTAGATCCATTTACTTTGATCTTTCTAAGAAGGCTTCCCCCAGCGGATAGAGGCACAATTGAAAAGGTGTATAATGAAGCCATCATGTTCACTCAGCAAATGGACCCATAAGAAGGAAGCTATGTGGCTACACCCATCATGAGTAATCTTGCTGTCCCACACCCATTTTCAGCGAACAACCAAGCCTTGGCCAGTCACCTACCTATGCTGACTCCCATACAGACACAACCATGCACAACCGTGCCTCCATCTATTACTTATCCAGGCTACAAAAATCATCAGACAACATTCATAGAATAGAGGGTTATACCCCAAAATGAGCCTGATGCTCTCATGGCTTCTGAGTTAGATGTCGTAAAGAAGACTTTATCATAGCTCACTAGTGAAGTTACCAGAATGAAGCTGAACCCACCCCAAAACCAAGGTGGATACCAACAAATGTCTACTGGTCCAAATACATACCCTCAGAATCTGAACAGAGGTTTTAATGCCTACAACAACAACATCCCACAGGAGAAACCATTTGGGCAGCAAAGGCCAAATCGGCCATGGAACACTAGACCAAATAATGGCATCATCCCAGCAGACAATGCCAATACTTATGAGGTTTCAGAGGCCAATTTTGTCAGGGCTCCAATTAAGCATCAAGATAGTAATGGATATGTGAACAACTCCCAAGACCACTACACCCAGAATCCAGAGGGTCCCTCGATGCAATTAAATGCTATGGTTTTTGATTCCTATGAGTCTAGAAAAGAGGGAGGCCTAGAAACCTATACAGGAGAAGATGAATTCATGTTCCATTTTTAGAGAGAGAGTGAGCCTGAATACTCTAAGGTGCATGCCTTCCAAAATGATCAATGAAACTCATATAACCTCTAGAGTAGAAGGGAACCCCTCACCGATAACATACCTCTGGCAAAGCAACCAACTCCACCAGATCCTCAGGCTAGTAACAATCCCATACCTCCAAAGGGCCCAAATGCTCCCATACCTCCTATGACAAGTACATATGCTGGTTACCAAGGAATAGCCTAGTCAAGTGACAAGTACAGTGCAGTAGATGAACTCAAGAAAACTAAGGCAAACATCTCTATGTTCAAACTATTGTAGGGCTACCCATCTCAAAAGGAAGCCCTTTTAAGATCCTTGGATCATTCAAAACCTGGCCCATCGACCAACAACACCAGGGTGCCCACATCCAATGTTAACACATCTGAGGTGTTCCCTATAGTATTCACGGATAGGATGGAGGTCCTGCCATTCTTACTCAGCTTGTGAATGTTCAGAAAGAACCTACATAACTGCCTAATTGATTCAAGAGCCTCATGCAACATTATGCCCCTATCAATTTGCCAAAAGTTGGGGATGGTGCCCTAAGTAACAAATCAGTGGTCATATAATTAGACAAAATTGAGGTCAGAGTAATTGGCATACTCAAAGACGTACACATTCAACTAGTTGCAGATCCCAGTTTACAAGAATGCATTGATATACACATAGTGGACATCCCCGAGACTTATGGTATGTTATTAAGACAAGAATGGACTAAATTCTTAAGAGGATGGCTCTCTACAGATTTCACCCAACTCTGGCTACCCTGGAGAGGTTTGAACAAAGAGATCAAGATAGATGTAGAGTCAAAGCTAAAGAGGATGATCACCGAATACAATGCCCCGAATGAAGTCTTGTTCACTCAAACCGATTTGGGCACTTATCGATTAGACGATGTTTTCATGTTTCAAATCTGAGAAGGCGGAGAATCAGACCATAGTCCCGTCCAAGATCTCCTAGAGCTGAATATTGGTGATGACATCTTCCAAAGTTTCATCAATAGCACAATAGCTAGCCTGCGGCATCTGGGCCAAGACGCAGATACCAACATCTTATAGCTACCTAGATACTGCCGATTAAATCAGGCTAGTCATTCTGAGTTTACATGCCCCAGTTCTCAAGAAGCACCGTCACAAGTGTTGGCTCAAATTTCCCAACCAAATGAGCCACCAAAAGCACTGATGATAAAAGAACTTGGGATAGGAGGTAGGAACAACGCCGCACCAGATATGGATAGCCTAGTCCTTGCAAATAGTTTGCCTCAAGATCAAGACAGTGGGTCAGGTCTTGAAGATAGAAGCCTTGCCATGAACATTCTTAGTGATTGGAGTACCTCAGATGATGGAGCATGTCCCCCTTACAAGGGAATACTAGAAGATAATGGTGATGAAGACAATGAACTCCCCAAACTTAGGCATACTCAAAATATAGGAGAATCAACTTCTTCTGACAGCGATGGAGAAAGAAGTTGAAAACCAAGAACCAAGGGTTTTTCTAAGAAAAGCTTGACCAAACCCAGCCCTACTAAACCACCTCAGATATGGAGACTAAAATTTGATGATTCTAAATGTAAAAAAGGAGCAGGTGCGAGAATTGAATTGATAAATCCAAGGGTAAGTCTTTCTATGCTGCTTATAGATTACAGTTTCTTTGTACTAATAATGTTGTAGAATACGAAGTGCTGGTTCATAGACTCCTCCTAGCTCATGAGAAAGGAATCAAAATCTTGATGGTGGAAGGAGATTCCAATGATAAGAGGCTCTCAGCCTACCAAAATAGGGCATGGGATTTGATCAACGACTTTGACACTTTCAACATCAAAACCATCCTGAGAAGGAAGAACATTGTTTCTGACGCATTGGCTATTTCAACCAGCTCATTACATCCAATGGAGAAATCCAAACTAAAGAAATTCTTAGTTGAACTTGTCATAGCCCTAGCCATTCTGGACAATATCACTGACTTTCAAGTCTTCCAAGATGATCAACATATCTTAAATTTTATCATGTGCGCTGGTGTGTTCAAAAAGTAGATCATTGACGAGGAGAAGAACTGGGAGGAAACAGTTGAACCTAAAGAGCTTGATGAGTACGACATCATAAACCTGAAAACCAATGCCATACCCAAGTGAATGGTAGAACTGGAGATGATTTTTGACAGTAATAAGACTGCTATAAGAAGATGCCCCAACATAACACCTGGTGGCAAAGAATGTGACATCTATAACCTGGGTGATAAGGCCAAATTATTGCCTTTATTTTGTATAATTTTAATACTCTGTTCTAGTTTTTGTCAAAACATTTGAGAGTCTAACCAGTCAAAAAACTTGTGATAAAGTCCAAATAGAACTGATAAACCACGGGTAGATGTTTGTGACATGTTTTGCTAATATTATACATATAGTGCAGTATTTCATAAAACCATCAGAATCTATGTTCTAATATCTAGATATTTAATTTGATTAAGCTTGTTGCATGAATATTTCTGCATCATAACTAACTTGACAGTAGAGAAAGCGGCTGGAGAGTGGTCAACAACATTCAAGGAGGACTGTTGAGGACCAGCTATGATAGAGTGATCATTACAGCACCAGGAAACATGGCTGCTATAATGGAGCCATTATTCCAGGATGCGGGGATGTAGTGTGCCTATATTCCCTCTACACTTCATTATGTTGAACTGGTCGCTCGAGCTTTACTACCCACACTGCGGGCTATTACATTTCCATCTTCTTCTCTGACATGTTTTCAGCAAGATAGTTTCTTTTCTATTTTTGTAATAAGTGTTTGATCCTTTATATATAGGGATTGGACCGATAGTTTGAGGTTAGCTAGGAAAATAAAAGACATAATTTTTTGAAAGAAAACTGTTGTATCTTGTAGCAATCTATTTCAAGTTCCATGTCTTGTTTTTATGTAATGAGTTTTTGAAATGCAATGAAGTAATTCTTGGTTTACATTCTATGTTCATAGTTTAGCAAAAACCAACCAAGGGGGACCATTTGGGAGGTGGAATAGGTTAGAATAGAATAGATTTCATTTCCAGCATTTCCAGTATTTTAGATAGAAGTTATAATTTCTTCCTGCAGCATTGTAACTCATGAGTGTTCCTGCAGCATCTGCAAGAATAGTTATAATGGATGTTTTAGGTTGAAATCATAGGTTTCAATAGAGTTGTAATTTATAGCATTCATTCCAGTAAGAAGATAAATGTATTATTTTCCTACAACACTAGTATAGGTTTCTTTTATGCATTTTTACCTTCCTGTAGCATAAGCAGAATGACTCCTTAAGGAACCTAGTACACATATCATGCCGACAATTTCAAGTATACATCCCTGGGTTGACAAGTTAAATGCACCTCATAATGGAAAAATTAGTCCTTAGATTGAATGAGCCATTCCTAACAAAGGCCTTGAGCATGATTATTACACACCTATTGTGAGGCGGTTCATTTTTGGCGCCTTTGCCGGGGATGGTGTCAAGCTAGGAATATTTTTGAGTCATTTTTCATTCCTAGATTAGTTTTTAGATTTGTATCTCTAAAAACATTGCTTCACAAGTGTGAAGAATTCAATTGCATGCATCGAAGAGAAAGGTGACGAGATGAATATGGTAGATTTCTCCCAGTAGATCCTGCTAATTTGAACAAGGAAGTTGAAGAAGTTGAGTTACCCTTTGAGGATGCAAGCCCCAAATTTCCTGTAGCATCTTCCTCCAAAGTAGAAACATTTGATGTAAGAAGCTTCTGACCTTTTGCATAAATCTTGGTCAGCTTTCTAGATAATTCCGGCCCAAATCCACCTAACTTTAACAATCTAGTAGCCAATGCTCCTTTCCAACAGCAACCCCACAATCAAATACCTCCAGTAATGGTACATCCTACTTTCCCATTTCCTCTCCCAAGCCTTATAAACAATGCTAATCTCAAGAATATACCCACAGCTACTCTTCCAAAGTTTTATGGTCTTATAACTGAGGATCCTAACACTTTCTTGTTTGAGTTTGACATACTCTATCGAAGTTTTGACTATAATAATGATGCCCATAAGCTAAAGTTGTTTCCTGCAACACTGAAAGAGTCAACATTACGATGGTTCATGGGCTTAGGAGCTAATGCAACAGGTACCTGGGATGAGATGCAGACGTTGTTTCTGCAGAAATATAAAGATTATTGCAAAGGCAGTGACCCAAAAGGAGATGATATCTTTTGGATGTCTCAAAAGGAGATGAAACATTGGAGGACTATGTTTCACTTTTTTTGTACACAATGTAGAAGAATCCCCAGCATGTACTGGCAGAGGATTCACAAAAATTAGTCTTCTTGAGAGGGGTAAATGACAACTGTTTGGAGGCATTAGACTTGATGGATGGTGGACACATATCCCAATCCTCTTGGGATGACCTCAAGAAAATTTTTCAAAACTACTCAAGGTCAACTATGAAGAAAGGCAGAGGATACTGGTCCACAGTCACAAAAGGCATTGAT
Source organism: Thuja plicata (assembly GCA_018584345.1). NCBI lineage: Eukaryota > Viridiplantae > Streptophyta > Pinopsida > Cupressales > Cupressaceae > Thuja > Thuja plicata. Next base: position 1,119,128 of record MU223971.1, on the reverse strand, counting down.
TCAGGCATTTCAAAGCTGGAGATATCTAATTTGCTTGTAGATTTCAAGTAGGATATTATAAATGATGCAGCTACACATCTTGACACAATGACTACCAAGAAGAAGCATGTAGAAGCTGAATCACAATTGGCTGAGTACTGCCCACACTGCCGCAAATAGAAGCAAGACTGTGGATGTAAGCTGGTAGCCAACTTGGAAAACCATCATTTTCCAACTCAATACATGAAGATAGAAGGAGACAGTGATCAAGTGTTCTTCATTTCTCAATGTCGACCATGGGCTTCATGAAAAGGCATGCCACAAGATCCTCTATAGTTTTCAAATTTTAACAATAATCAGTGGCAAAACCAAAATTATCAGAACACTTCTCAGAACTCTCAACCCCAATGGAAAAACCCACAAAATAACCAATGGAAAAACCTACAAAATAACCAATGGCCTAACTAGAAAAATAACCAATGGCCTAACCCGCAAAATAACCAATGGAAAAACCCATAGAGTAACTAATGGCCTAATTAGAAAAATAATCAGTGGCCTAATCAAGAGAATCAATGGAAACCACTGCAAGGAAATTGGTAGCAAACTAATCAATGGAGGGGGCCTCCATAGTGGCCTAACCAAATTTTTGGTAGTCCACAATTACCACCTCCAGTGCAACCACCTACAATAATGCCACCTCCTGCAACAACTAATGCTAATCCAAAGCCAACCCAATTGCCTGCTCAACCACAGCCAAATCTAAACAACAAACAACAGCAGCAACAAACGTACACTACTAACACTTAGCAGTGCCCTAATTACTCATTAGAGATAGTTGATATCCATTTGAGGTCTGGTACCACCCTACCTACACCTGAATATCCTATAATTATAGAAGTTGTAGACACTCCTGCAACACTGCTTCCAGAAGCTACATTGCCAAATACTAGCCAGCCGACTGATATACCCAATAGAACTACTGTCCACACTTCAAATCCACCCTTTACATAGAGGCTAAATAAAGAAAAACCTATACCCCAAGAGGAAGAAACATTTGATATTATTGAGCAGCTAAAAAATATAAATATTCAAATCCCACTGTTCCAAGCTATCAAAGATATACCTGTTTATGGAAAGGCTATTAAGGAAGCATGCCTTAAGAAGCCAGGGCAGAAGAAGAAAGACCCTTAGACAGTACATGTTGTAGGTCAATTAGTAGATATCATGTTAGGAAAGGTGGTAATACCCAAGTATTCAGATCCTGGCAGCCCAGTAGTCGATCTGATAATAAATGGATAGACTATGAAAAATTCTCTAGTTGATTTAGGAGCAGCAATAAATGTTATGACTAATGATACAATGCATAGGCTAAGCATAGAAGGATTAAGAACAATAGCCACAATGTTACAACTTGCTGATAGTTCAACTGTTACTCTAGAGGGCCTCATAGAAGATGTGATAGTAACCTTAGATTCATGGGAGTATCTTGATGATTTTCTCATCCTATCACCTAAAGTAAACTTTGCAGGCTATCCTGTAATCTTGGGAAGACCTTGGTTAGCCACCAATGATGCCAAAATTAATTATAGATCAGGCAGTATGACAATTTCAAATGGTCAAGCCATAATGAAGCTAGCCCTATATCCTCTTGCCCAACCCCAGCCAGACTTGGGAAAACCTATTTGGACAGACTTAGGAGACGAGGAGGAAGAACTTAATTTAGTAGCCCAGCTCATGATGTTGCATAGGCAATATTTTTTAAAGATGCAAGAGGAAGATGATGTGATACAGAGCATTCTAACCAATGAATGTATTATGGCTAAAGATGTTTCAGAAAGTTCCATTTTACAACTATGTACCTATGAGGATTGTATGGCTCTAGCAAACCCTGAAATGATTGATCAATTACTGGCAAGTGAAATAGTTAGAAGTCCGGTGCCCAAAGTGTTAATGATAGAGCTAACAAAAATAGTAGAACTATCCTCTAGATGAAGCCTGCATGTAAATAACAAGCTGTCCCAATCACAGTTGGCATTGTTAATAAAGCTCCTTAGTCAGCATGAAAAATCCTTTGCATGGAATTATAGAGATATGGAGGGACTCAATCCAAAACTCTGCACCCATAGAATCTACATCAGTGATGGAAGCTTGCTACTTTGTCAACCACAGAGGAGAATAAATCCAACACTGAGAGAAATAGTTAAAATAGAGTTGCAGAAGTTGTTGGATGCTGGATTCATCTACCCAATCTCTGATAGCAAGTGGGTATTACCATTGGTAATTGTACCTTAGAAAGGAGGTAAGTGGCAGATGTGTGTGGATTACAGAGAATTAAATAATGCTACAAAGAAGGACCACTTCCCTTTACCTTTTATTGACCAGGTATTGGATAATTTGGCTGGAAAGAAATATTTCTCCTTTCTGGATGGATACAGTGGTTACAATCAGATAAGCATTGCCCCCGAAGATCAAGAAAAGACCATGTTCACATGTCCTTGGGGCACATATTCTTATTCAGTATTACCATTTGGATTGTGCAATTCCCCTGCTACCTTTCAGAGAGCTGTGATCAACATCTTTGTTGATATATCCCATGATTGCATGGAAATATACATGGACAACTTCACTGCATTCGGTGTCACATTTGAGGAAGCTCTGAAGAACTTGGAGAAAGTGCTAATCAGATGTGAGGAACATAACCTATCTCTCAACAGTGAAAAGTGATTTCTGATGATGTAGGAAGGACTGGTGTTGGGACGTTTTATCTTCGAAGCTGGAATCCAGGTAGGCCCTGCGAAGATAGAGGTAATTCTCACACTCCCTATTCCTACTAAGAAAAAGGAAATCAGATCTTTTCTAGGTCATGCTGGCTATTATAGGAGGTTTATCTAGAATTTTAGTCAAGTAGCTAGTCCTCTATGCAACTTACTTACCAAAGAAGCTAAATTTTCTTGCACAAAAGAATGTGATGAGTCCTTCCTGCAGCTCAAGTCACTTTTGACAACTGCCCCAGTACTTAGGGGTCCTGACTAGAGTAAATTTCCATTTCACATACATACAGATGCTTTAGAATATGCTATAGGTGCTGTCTTAGGATAGAAGAATAAAAACCTTGAAAATGCAATCTATTATATCAGTAAGAGTCTACATGGACCAGAGCTAAACTATGTAGTGACTGAAAAAGAATTGTTAGCAGTAGTTTATGCTCTAAACAAATTCTACCATTATGTGACTGGTTATCCTATCTATGTTCATACTAACCATGCAATAGTTAAGTATCTCATGAACAAACCTACCATAACAGGAAGGTTAGCAAGATGGCTTCTTCTTTTGTAGGAATTTGATATAACAATCATTGACAAGACAGGGAAAGCAAACGTGGTGGCAGATAATCTATCCAGACTTCATCATGCTGAAGAAGATACTACTTTGATAGATGATACATTTCCAGATGAACTGTTGTTTTATATTGCTGTCTAAAATCCATGGTATACAGATATAGCTAACTACCTAGCAGCTAATAAAATGCCAACACATTTCTCTTATAAGGAAAAGAAGCTACTTGTGGAGAAAAGCTTCCATTTCTCTTGGATTGATAGCATATTATTTTACACTGGACTTGACCAAGTCATGAGAAGATGTGTGAGAGAAGATGAGACATATGACTTTCTTCATGCATGTCACAATGAACCATGTGGAGGGAACTTTGAAGCCAAATGAACAACACAAAAGATTTTAGCAACTGGCTACTATTGGCCTACACTTCACAAAGATGCAGCAAGTTATACAAGGAAGTGTGACAAATGTCAAAGAATGGGTAGACCAACAAGATAAGATGAAATGCCCTTAAACCCATAGGTGGTGGTAACACCATTTGATAAATGGAGCATGGAATTTATTGGTCCAATAGATCCTCCATCTAATGGGAACTCATACATTCTGGTGTGCATAGATTACTTGACCAAATGGGTCAAAGTCAGAGTGATGAAGCATGCAAGCGATCATAAAGTTGCTGAATTTCTGTATGAAGAAATTTTTACTAGATATGGCGTGCCAAGAGAGCTTGTTACTGATCAAGGTACCCAATTCACCTCTAATTTGATAATAGAGCTCATGAAGGAATATAATATCAGACATCGGAAATCAAGCCCCTACCACTGTCAAGCCAATGGACAAGCAAAAGTTACAAATCAGGAAATAGAAGCAATTTTAACAAAGATAGTTCATTTGCATCACCAAGACTGGAGCAGTAGACTATCAGAAGCCATCTGGGCATATAGAACAACATGGAAGACCACCACTGGGTTCACTCCATTTAAACTATTATATGGAAAAACAACAATGCTACCGATTGAGTTTGAACACAAAACAGTGCTGGAGTTAAACATAGATCTTCCTACAACACAGAAAGAGAAATTGATGCATCTCAACTCTTTGGATGAAGTGCACAAGTCTACCCTATAGTGCACAAAAATTGTCAAAAAACAAAGAAAATAGTGGCATGACTCCCATATCAAGAGTAAGCAATTCAAAGTTGGAGATTGGGCATTGTTATATGATTCTAGATTCCAGGAGATACCAGGCAAGCTATAGACACGATGGTTGGGTCCATATGAAATAAGCCATGTATCTGTAGGGTATATCTTTGCTAGTGTTAAGAAGAGCAAAGTTGATATGCAACCAGATTTCTATGTTTCTGGTGTGCCTATGACTCTTGAACCTTCACATGATGAGAAGGACCCATTTGAAGAAAATTATGACAATACAGTGACCAAGGAAGAAGGACAGAAAGAATTATGAAAGAAGAAACAACAAATGTTGAAGTCAAGAATGAATTTGACACATCTTCTACCTTATTGCTGGCAAGTAAAGAAAAATCTATTGATATGGATGTTGATTGCATGGATGAGGATGATTTGGTAAAATTAGATTTACTATACTTACTAAAGCAAAGGAGAGATCTGACAAGAAAACTAACATGAAGACCAAGGTGATGTCTAGAGAAATTAATATTGTGAACAAATTTCTCCCAGTACCTATTCTTTTCTAGAATGGAGATGATGTAGAGAACCTAAATTCGACACTTGATGCATTTGATGGATAGTATGAGAGCTTGGTGAAGATTGTATAATGAAAGGTAGAAAAGAACTACTCATAGAAGAATCTATTTGAAGTTTTCCAGTCTATCTTTGAGCAACCTTTCCATGTCTTTAAGAGAAAAAAATCCAATTTCATCTTCTCCTGAATCTTCATTAGTTACACCTTCTTCAGCATGATAACATTCCTTCCTATACTTAGCTTTGTAATAAGATCTGAACTTCTTGACTCTTGTGGGACACTTGGATGCAAAGTGACCAATCTTATTACATGAAAAACACTTAAATGGAAGCTGTCCTTCATAATTTCATTTTCCTTTCTTTTCTCTCTTAGCAATCATGGCAATTATCTCTTCTAGCTCTTCATCAGTTTCTTCATTCTCATTATGACTAGAGATGTGTGAGGATTTTTTACTATGGATTGAAGCTTTGAAGGCTGTTTCATTCTTAGGTTCATTATTCAATCTTAGATATTTCAAATGCAGAGAGTTTGCTATCAAAGTCTCTCTCTTGAAGTCTTGTGAGAATTGCATAGTTTCCTCTAGAATACTGATCTTGTTTTCATAGTCTAATGTCAAAGTGGTTAATAACTTATCCATTATATCTTCTTCTAAAATTTTTCCTCCATTGTTTCTGATTCCAGATACTGCTTCATTTAACCTCTGATTATAAGCTCTAATGTTCTCTTCTGGTAACATCTCTAGACTATTGTATTTCTTCTTCCATGTCTTCCTGTGTGCATTCTTTGCTTGAACATCTCCTTCAAACATGTCTTCTAAATACTTCCATATGATATGTGCTTTTTCAAACTTCTTGATCTCAGAAAATTCACTGTTAGATAAGGCGCTGATTAGGGCTTCTTTGGCAATTGCATTATTGGTAAATGTTTCCTTTTGTCTTCTTGTAGCATCATCCTTTGCAAGGTCTTTCAGAGATGGGATTTCAACCTCTTGTGTAGCAATCTCAAAGATCTCAAATCCAATGCACTGTAGATGTGTTACCATTTTGTTTTTCCAATCCAAATAGTTCT
>MU223971.1:1091081-1112973 GCA_018584345.1 Thuja plicata | reverse complement strand
GTATGCCATCTTGATCTACCTTAATCTATTAGGCTTTCTCTCCAAGGCACTTGGCTCTGATACCAATTGTTAGAATACTTAAGAGATAACTAAGAGGGGGGGGGGGTGAATTAGTTATCTACAACTTTAAATCTTTTGTACTTATTAATCTAGATTGATACAAAGTAAATACACATTCAAATAAAACATTACACAACACATCAATTTGGTTATGGGGAAACCAAATGGTAAAACCCCGGTGGGAATTAGTACCCACAAAGAACTATACTATTTATAGTAATCCCTGTTAAAAGATTCTTCAACCCGGTTAGGAGTTGTACAATACAATGCAGTAGTATAGTTGACCTTGTTAAGGGTCGGACCCTGTTAGGAGTCTTTTACATGTAACCCTGTTAGGGGTGGAGGACTCACTATCCAAGGGCTCACTGTCTAAGAGGTGAAGGCTACAACCTTCTGGTTATTTGATACACACTGTATCAACAAGATGAACTACTGTTTGTGACACTGCTTGTCTGATCAGTTCCTTTTATGCACCGATGCTTTAACCTCTTGTAAAGAAATATAACAATCTAATCTGTATTCTGAATGCTTCAACATAAACATCTATATTATCAACATATGATAAATATAGCTCTGCTGCATCAACACTCTGCTTTGCTTTTCAATCTCTGGCTTTCACAACTCTTCTAATTAGAAATGACCTTCTATAAGAACATACACCAAGTATGAGATCATGGGACCTGTAGGAAAACTCTTCTTAACATCATTTTTGGCTCTACTAAGCGCGCAAGTATAATTACAACCATGCAAGTACTAACTGAATAGACGCGTCGCTTCACTGAGTCAGCTTCATCAATTTAACCATAACTTTGCAATCTTCTTGAAACACATTTGGCATGTTTAGATTAATATCAAAAACTCATAACGCATCATGAATATACACACACATATCCTAAAGATAGGCACAACTCAATCAACACGTTACATATGTCGGCCTTAAACCATTATTCCTCCAGAACTGTAACCATCAATAATAGAATTAGATATCTTTACTGAAATATCATATCCGAGTCTACATGTGTGAACATAGCATAGTAAACATGTCAACAATATGTATCTATCCACGCTGGTCTTCATGTCATCATATGGATAAGTAGATATAGAAGTACTACTGTGTATTATATGTTGTCATCAATGACAAACATACAATCATTCAACTATTCAGAATAAAATCTCCAACACATCCCTACAGAGACTGAATGGAATCTCCTACCTTACATAGGGGATATACACCTAAGGGCCCTAATGTCATGGATGCACAATGAGGCTAACTATGATAGGCAGTTGGGGAATTACAAAGATCTTGAGAAAACACAACCCCTACCATTAAGAGCAGAAAGCAGTCAACCTAAAGTATTCCTGAGGGATTGGTTCAGACTGACATATGGGAATGTTAAAAAGGAAATTAGAGATACAATTTTTAAACTCAGAGTAGATGTGTATGTAGAATATGATAGCATGTCCTACTTTGTCTTCCAAAGAGCCTTAACCGGTGCCAGAAGTAGATGGGGCAGATTATCAGAGGTATTTAAAAGATCAGAACCACATAGTCCCATTAACCTTGACGTAGCTATACACCGGGCACCAAAGTACATAGGGCTGGGTAGGAAAATCAGGAAGGAGCTCTGGTGTCCACTCACAATGCAACCACCCATGCTCCTTTGGCCCTTGTATGATATCAATGCTACCAAACTTGACAAGATACAGGAAGATCACAAAAGGGAAGTTTGGGAAAGAACAAGAGGATTCTAATACTCCTTTAAGAGCTAGAGGCAAGGAAGAACTGAAGTTGGTGACTATAGGTCAATTTCTAGAAGGTGCAATTCTTGAGGACAAGCATTTTATTAACCAAGGGGCAGATGATAAGGAAAAATTATTGCCTTTGTTTTGTATAATTTTAATACTTTGTTCTAGTTTTTTTCAAAACATTTGAGAGTCTAACCAGTCAAAAAAAATTGTGATAAAGTCCAGATAGAACTGATAAAACATGGGTAGATGTTTGTGACATATTTTGCTAATATTATATATATAGTGCAGTATTTCATAAAACCATCAGAATCTATGTTCGAATATCTAGATATTTAATTTGATTAAGCTTGTTGCATGAATATTTCTGCATCATAACTAACTTGACAAGAGAGAAAGTGACTGGAGAGTGGTCGACAACATTCAAGTAGGACTATTGAGGACCAGCTATGGTGGAGTGATCATTACAGCACCAGGAAACATGGCTGCTAAAATGGAGCCATTATTCCAGAATACAGGGATGTAGTGTGCCTATATTCCCTCTACACTTCATTATGTTAAACTGGTCGCCCGAGCTTTACTACCCACACCGCTAGCTGTTGCATTTCCATCTTCTTCTCTGACATGTTTTCAGAAAGATAGTTTCTTTTCTATTTTTGTAATAAGTGTTTGATCCTCTATATATAGGGATTGGACCGATAGTTTGAGGTTAGCTAGGAAAATGAAAGACAAAAGTTTTTGAAAGAAAACTGTTGTATCTTGTAGAAATCTATTTCAAGTTCCATGTCTTGTTTTTATGTAATGAGTTTTTGAAATGCAATGAAGTAATTCTTGGTTTACATTCTATGTTCATAGTTTAGCAGAAACCAACCAAGGGGGCCCACTTGGGAGGTGGAATAGGTTAGAATAGAATAGATTTCATTTCCAGCATTTCTAGTATTTCAGATAGAAGTTACAATTTCTTCCTACAACATCATAACTCGTGAGTGTTCCTGCAACATCTGGAAGAATAGTTATAATGGATGTTTTAGGTTGAAATCATAGGTTTCAATAGAGTTGCAATTTATAGCATTCATTCCAATAAGAAGATAAATGTATCCTTTTCCTGCAGCACTAGTGTAGGTTTCTTTTATGCATTTTCACCTTCTTGCAGCATAAGCAGAATGACTCTTTAAGGAACCTAGTGCACATATCATGCCAACCATTTCAAGTATACGTCCCTGGGTTGACAAGTTAAATGCACCTCATAATGGGAAAAGTAGTCCTTAGATTGAATGAACCATTCCTAAGAAAGGCCTTGAGCATGATTATTACACACCTATTGTGAGGCGGTTCACTGGGCATGAAAGAAGAACTGAGAGAAGTCCACATCAGAAAGGTTGGAACCAAGGAAGAAAAGGAGAAAATTGTCTAGCTTCTCCCTAAATATTGAGATGTCATAGCATGGAGCTATGAAGAATTAAAGACATATGACACCTTGGTCATAGTGCACAACATCCCTTTGAAGCCAGATTCTAAGCCTTTTAGACAACGACAGAGACCTGTGAATCCCACTATGTAGCCCTTAATCCAAAAGGAAGTCCAAAAGCCGCTCGATGCCAGGATCATCTTCCTGATTTGACATTCTACATGGGTTGCAAAACTAGTACCTGTAAGGAAGAAGAATGGAGAAATCAAGCTATGTGTAGACTTCTAGAACCTCAACAAGTCCTCTCAAAAGGATAATTATCCACTCCCATCTATAGACGAAGTGTTGCAAAAGGTTAATGGATCCCGAATGATGTCATTCCTAGATGGCTACTCTGGATATAATCAGGTGATGGTACAGGAAGAGGACATGCTAAAAACAACCTTTACCACTAAATGGGGAACTTTCGCTTATTGACGGATGCCTTTCAGGCTGATTAATGCTGGAGACACCTTCCAGAGAGAAATGAACATAGCATTCAAAGGATTAGTTGGAAGGTGCATTATCATCTACATGGATGATCTCACAGTCTACTCAAAACTAAGAGCTAACCACATAAGCAACCTCAAAAAATGCCTCCAGAGGTGTAGAGAATTTGGGATCTCCATCAACCCCAAGAAATGCATGTTCAGGGTAACTGAAGGAAAGCTCTTGGGGCATATCATCTCCAAATAGGTGATCTCTATTGACCCCAAAAGGGTGGAGGTGGTCCTGAAATTGACACTGCCTCATAGCCGCAAGGAACCAACATATTTCTTTAGAAAGATCAACTTTGTCAGGAAATTCATTAGTGGCTTCGTAGAAATAGTAAAACCATTGAACGACATGCTCAAGAAAGATGCAAAGATTGAATGGCCTCTCCTATCCAGGAAGTATTTCAAAGAGATTAAGAATGCCATAGCCACAGCACCAGTCCTAGCCAGTCCTGACTACACCATCCCTTTCATGGTCTAATCTTTCACGTGAGAACACTCATGCCCAGGCATTCTCACGTAGAAGAAGAATAACAAAGATGAAAGGCCCATCACCTTTATGAGTTTCCCTTTCAAAGATGCTGAGCTCAAATACCCAAACCTGGATAAGTAGTCATTTGCTCTCGTCAAGGCAGTGAAGAAATTCAGGCATTATATTTTAAGGAGTAAAGTCATTGGGATAGTTCTAGATGTGGTAGTTAAATCCCTCCTAATGCAGAATGAGCTAGGATAACAGAGAGGAAAATGGATGGCAATTATCCAAGAGTTTGACCTATAAATCCAACCGATAAAATTGGTAAGGGGCCAGGGCCTGACGAAGCTGATCTCTAAGTTTGAAGAAGGTCTAGTCTGCCAAACATACATTGACCAAGGTGTGATCACGGATGTATGGTACCAAGACATAGTGTATTATCTATTGCAGAATTGCTGCCCTGAAGAAATGAATAGTTCCCAGAGAAGAGCTTTAAAGATCAAAAGTAGCTCTTACATGCTAAACAGTGGAAAACTCTACAAATGCTATTATGAGGGTTTGTACCTAAGGTGTTTGGATAGAACGGAGGCAAAACAAATACTAGTGGAATTTCATGACAAATAAAAAATGGGACATGGATTGGTGGAGGCCAATGCTCACCAAATCCTGAGGGCGGGGTATTTTTGGCCTACAATATTTAAAGATACCAACGAGCATGTGAGATCCTGCCACACTTGCCAAACTAGCGTGACTCAAGAGAGAAATCCAACAATGCCCTTACAACCAGTTTTTGAGGTATGGCCATTTACCCAATGGGGCTTGGATTTTGTTGGAGTGATTAACCCCCCTTCATTTGTAGGACATAAGTTTATCTTGATAGCTACCAACTATTACATGCGCTGGATGGAGGCGCAAGCATTGAAGAATTATACCACTGAGGTCATGACCAAATTCATGGAGGAGCGCATCATAACTAGGTTTGGGATGCCATTCTATCTGGTATGTGACAATGCCCCCTCTTTCTCTTCAGCCTCACTCACACAATGGGCCTTTGAAAACTAGGCAATCCTCAAGTTCTCTTGAAATTACTATCTGCAAGGCAATGGCATAGCAAAGTCTACAAACAAAAATTTGACAACAGTAATCAAACACCTCCTGGATGAAAACCCCAGGGACTGGCACACACAACTGAAATATGCTTTATGTACTGATCGTGTAAGGGTTAAGAATGCCTTGGGTATGTCTCCATATCAACCAGTCTACGGCTTGCAACCAGTCTTCCCTATGAACCTAAAGACCCCAATTCTAAGATTCATGGACCAATACATAGGGGAGGAAGATCGGGTACAGGTCAGACTCATGAATCTCCTAAAACTAGAGGAGAAACAAACACTGGCCCTAGAACATATATCAAGGCATCAGGCTATAGTCAAAAGGTGGTTTGACAAGAGAGCTACCATCAAAACCTTTAGGATCTTTGACCTTGTCCTCCTGTGGGATAAGGCAAAAGAAAATCTAGGCAACCACACCAAGTTCTAAAGACTATGGACAGGCCCTTACCAAATATCAGAGATCCAGGGGGAGAACACTTTTAGGATAAGCACATTGGATGGAGAGTTGACCCCATTACCAGTTAATGGGAAATTCCTCAAACATTACTTTGGATCCTAAGCAGGAATGTCTTCTGTCCCTTGTACCATAGTCACTTTTGCATTTTTTCCCTTTTTCTTTGTTGTCCTCACCGTCAGTCCTTTCTTCCTCTCATGTTTGTTCTTTTCTTTTGTCAAGGCTTGTGTTTTTGTCATTTTGGGTCAGTGTGTTTTGGATCCAGTCCAAGGTGTTCCACAAGAGGAGTAGAGGTATTTCTTAGTCAAATTTCTCCAAGGATACATGTAGTGTAAGAGAACCTTCCCAAAAGAAAAAGTAGTGATGATTATCATTGACGGACAAGAAGGAGTTCAAAGTTTGGTCATCCTGATCATAAGACACATTAAGGTACAACACCAGAGGGCATTGGTTTCTAAGGTGTTTGTCAGTTGTAGCCAACTTGAGTGCATAGGTTTGGGTACCCACCGATCCCAGAACCCAAGTCTGAACTGAATGCAAAGGTAATAACAAAAGAAAGAAGAGCCAAAAGGGAAAGAAAAAGAAACACTCAAAAGAAAAGTGCCCCAAAGAGGTCATGAGTGAAAAGTCTGGGAAACACTACCTAATCATTGCTCAAAGCAGAGAAAAGAAGAAGAAGAAAAGAGGTTATGAACCTGAATGCATGGAACACACTAATGTCCAAGGGTCGATACATCTCCAAGCAAACAGAAGAAATAAAATGATTTGTCAAAAGACAGAGCTCTCACAAAGAAAGTTATAGCCTAGCAGGCAGAACGAACTTGGGTGATGATGAAAACCTCTACTGGGGCTATGAACACCCAGCTGGCAGTAGAGCAAGGTAATAATTGGGACTTGGGGAAAACTTTGTCAGGGCTATGAACGCCTGACTAGAAGCAAAGCTCTTTCTGGGAAGCCCTGGTTTATTTGGCAAAGGTTGGGTATAACTGGCAAGCACCTTGGTTATCACTACCAAAGGTAAAGAAATGAACACACATGAACACACACAGGGAAACTAACGGAAGAACCTCAGATTGGAGGTCATTCAAGAATCGTCGACTCCACTGCCTCTTGGTTCTGTTCTACTAAAAAGCTACTTTTCGGAAGAGTGTTGATGATAAAGAAATGCCTTGGTCATTCCTCCTTTTGTCGGGGCTATTTTTTGTGGGTCCACAACACACACCCCATTTTAGGTCCTCTGACCATGGGGACCCCCCTTCTTTTTGTATTTTTTTCCTTTTGCCATGTATGCCCCTTGGAGAAATCTAGTTAGCCACCATAGATAATTTTTGAAACCAAGTAAGAGGAAGGAAGAACCCTTTTTTGGCCTTTCGGAGGACTTAGGTCCTCCAAAATGCCAAAATGGCTGAAAGGCTAAAGACCCAACCTTTTAGTCCTTTTGGCCTTTCGGAGGACTTAGGTCCTCTGAAATGCCAAAATGGCCGAAAGGCCAAAGACCCAACCTTTCGGTGTTTTTGAACTTCAAAAACACTGAAAGGCCAAAGGCTTGGTTCTCTTCTAACATTTTTGGCCCTTTCGGGGTTTGAAAGCCCTGAAGCCGCTGATGTTAGCCCGCGGGATATAAATAGAAGAAGCCACATTTTTAGCCACAATTTGCATTTTTGGTGCTCCCGCCCGTGATTCCGTCTGCTTCTCCTCGCCGACCGCTTCTAGCTCTGAGCCACCTAGTTGTCCTCCCTCTACTCATTCATTTGAGGTAGGTTCTCCTCACTCTCCTTCACTTTGTGTTTTCATTCTAGGTCTAGGTTTTTTTATGTCTTTGCCCCTAGCCCTTGTCCAGCCGAGGGAATTTCACTTCTTTACTTTGTCGGGCCTTTGTGCCTTCGTGTGTCGACAGGGACATCCCTCCCTATCGGCCCTAGGGCTTCCTAGTTCTGTTTTGGTCTTAGGTTTAGGGTTTTGTGTTTCATCGATCGTGGCCCTTGCTACAGGTTTTCGGCCTCCAAAAGGCCAAAAATGAATCTTCTTGCCCTCGCTCAGTGCCATTTCAAAATTTTCAGCCTTTCAAACATCGAAAGGTCTGAAAGACTGAAAGCTCTGAAAAGGCCAAAAGTGAATCCTTCATTCAGACTTTCAGAAGTCTTCACTATTAGACGTTTGGCATTGCTAAGAAAACACCTCTCAGTTTCAAACCCTGAAAGTCCTGACAGACTTTGTCATTCCAATAGACCTTTTTGCACTTTCGAACTTTTCAGCCTCCAAAATAATTTTCGGTGACCGAAACCCCGAAATGCCCAAAAGTGCAAAAACTCACATTTAGCTGTTTATTCAGCTCTCTTTACTTGATTTCATAGTTTAAATAATTTTTTCCTATTCAATAAGCTACTGATATTTGTCTTTTCTTGCAAGAATGACTAAACTAAAGACAACCTCCCCAATGAAGTATCAATACAAGGGGAATCCCCCTAGCTCAAAGGTGGGAAACAAGCATAGTGAGACAATCGACACCAACATTGGGAATGTAGATTGGAATGAATTCCTGACTCAGTGCTCCCAACTAGCAAATAGATCTGAGGATTTCACTTCATTAGTCCTATCTGGGCTAGTGAATGTAGCCGCATACCCAGTGGCCATTTCATCTCCAAAATTGATCATCATCCTAGCTCATCACTATGATTCATACAAGAGGGTGGTAGTAAACTTAGAGGATTAGGTGGTATTGGACATTATGCCAGATGTCATTGAGGACATCTTTCACCTCCATAAAGCAATAGACAAGTTCTATGACTTCTACATTGAAAAGGGGACCAAGTGGTTTGGCAATAGGGAGAAAGCTATACACAACATGATGAATAAAGAATACCTCAAGAAACCACTTCCTAAGAACAAATTGGACAAGATAGACCTCTGAAGAGGCTATATGAAGGATGACATCTAGGTAGCTATAACAATGATAAGCCAGGTGTATGGGTTGCCACAATCCACTCAAATAGAGCACTAGATGATCCTACTAATAGAGAGGATCAGGGAATGAAAGGCAAGATTTGACTGGGGCACTATTATTAGTGACAACTTGGATGAGAAATTGATAGCAGTGAGGCATAACCCCAAGTTTTACATGAGTACCTACGTGGTGTATGTACTAGTTGCACGGGCAGATTATCTGGGCCTCACCAAGAGGGGAAGTCTAAATGACCCAAATGCATGGCCCCACCTTGTATACCCGCAGCTGGTAAAAGGAGTAAACATGCCCAAGGATTCCCCAGATTACTGGATAGTCAACGATGCATTCATATTCATAGTCATCCGATCTATTGAAGGTGACTTTGCTAAAAGGATGTTAGAAGAAGCTTCTATTAAGGTAAGGGCCATTGGGGCCTATTTTATCCAGCTCAGGACATTCACATACATCAAGATAGCCAGGTCAACCTTACTACCAAAGAAGCTACCCAGGTACCCATCCGACTAGATAATCACATTAGAAATGGTCAGGCAGCTCGTGGATGCATACAAGCACATAAAGCATAAGAAGAAGCACTATTGGGACTTTCCCATCTCTTTGGGACTGTATACACTGCAAGACATGAAGGTTTGCAAATCCCTGGCTTTTGAATGGGATGGCTATCCCTTACAGTTTTACAAGACATTGCAAGAACGCTTTGATCCCATAGGTATTTACAACCACATCATCGGTAAATTCTACATACATGAGCCACATCTAGAGGATCACTGGATAAACTGCATAGATGATCATGAGGTCAGGATCTAGGATTATTGAAGAATGAACCTCACTCTGGCAAAGAGGTATTGAAGGTTCCTATTTCCTCAAAAGTTTGGGAATGTGATTTGGATGAGGTCTTGGAGGAATTTTACACCGAAGATAAGGTATATGACTCACCAATCATGAATGTAGAGGTGGACAAGGACAAAAATGAGGACATAGACTTTCGGGCAAGGCATGTGATAAAGACCACCATAGCTTGGATCAAGAAGCCACACAAAATGAGTCCAATCCTGGTAAAGACATTGATGGAGCCCTCAAGGAAGGTAGAAAAATAGCGAGGGGAGAAATCAACAGATCCTAAGTACAAGAAAGCTCCCCCTGAGAAGCCTAGAACCGTGTATGGTCATGAACTACTAGTTGAATATGGCTCTAATCCAAGGTCCAAGAAAACTAGAATGATAGGCCAGATTTACCCACCAGCGGGGTCATCACAACCCCAATCAAGAGAAGGCCCATCTACCTCTGGCCAATCTTCCCCCACCACTAAGAAGAAAACATATAAGAGGAAGAAGAGTTTCTAATCTCCATAGTTAGAAACTGTACAAGAAGAGCTTGAGGAAGAGGACACAGGTGAGCCCTTAGTCTGGAAGACAAGGTTGCAAAAAAGGAGAGAAAAGGAGACTACTAAGAAACATAAAGAGGATCCCAAAGAACAGGATAATCCTTTGGATGCATTAGGATCAGATGAGTTTATGCTTTCTGATTTTGAAGGACTTGAAGGATTTTTAGATCATGGCCAAGATACACACACTGGGGGACCATCGCTCATACAAACCCAAGTAGTCCTCACTCCACCACTGGTCCAATTCACCAATCCTTTAATGAATGTTTCTATTCCACCAGTAAGCTCCCATTCTGCTCCAGGGCCTAAAACCCAAGACAGTGGGGTAACTCAAAGTTTAGCAATAGACAGTGTAGCTGGAGGGAGTTATTTTTTCACTCCACCACCTCATATACTTACTCCACCAACTTCTCTACCACCTCACATACCTACTCCACCGATTTCCCTACCAACTCCAACACCTACTCATGCACCAACTCCACCTTTGTCTACTACCACCATCTCCTCATCTCCCACTCCAATCATACCAACACTTGTTCTCTCAACATCAATTCCTCCAACATGTGCCACTTAGGTTTTCAGAGAAGCCGTGAGTGCTAAAGACACACCACCTTTCCAAACCACGTTGGAGGCCATAACCTGTCTAAAGTCAACGGTATCAATTGACACTTCTGATGAAGAAGCCCAGGACAAAGAAGGGGGTAATGTGGTAACTGAATGGGGAGAGGTAGAAGGAGACAGAGAAGAAGGGGAAATGGATGTAGATAATGAAGGGAAACAATGAAAGAAGGAGGGAACAAACAGGAAAGAGGGCAAGAGAAGGGATTAGAGAAAGAAATTATGCTAGAAGTGCAATGCCTAACTTCAGTCCTCCAGGTTGCACCATATGAACTTCTAACTACATCTAGAAAACCTACTTGGTTTACCAAGGAGATACAACCCTGGGAAAGAACCTACACCAATGAATTGAATGGGGAAGATACAAGTATGACATCTGTGAGATAGGCTTACCACCAGGCAAAAACCAATGCACCTGCAAGGATCATGTCATATGTAACTCAGGAAACTGGGGGTCATTGGAAAGCCTAGATAGCTATCCCACCCTTGAGCATTACTCAGACAATAGTCTCGTCAGAAGGCTATACATTTAGGGAGATGGATCTAGGCGAACCTACCAGAGAAGGGAGCAAGACCCTAGCAGCTTTAGGGCTGAAGCATGCTCTGGGGTTCATGAATAAAGATGAAGAAACCATCAAAGCCTTAATGGACCAAAATGAAGCATTAAAAGGGTTCATCCAAAAGATGGTGGGTCCTATTGACCTAAATTATTCAGAGGATTCATTACAAGCCATGCTTGATAAAAGGGCTACACTAGATTTGCTAGCAGGTTTGACTCCCTCTTTCATCTAGGCGAGCACCAATTGGATAAATGACTTCAAACATTTCAGAGAGAAGGCAATTCCATTTATATTTAGGCCATACCGAACCATATTGGTTGAAGTTAATTCACTCATTGACCTAATGTAAGATGATGGGGGTATGGATGCAGAGGTGGTTAAGTGGCAAGCAGCTCTCCAATACTTGGAGATAATTTGAAAGCAACATTTCCAAATTTTGGTGAAAGTCTATGAGGGAAAAGAATTGGACAAATTTGATACTTGGACTGAACAAATGACCAAAATAATTAAGGCCTACCAGAAACACCAGGCCCTTATAGATGAAAAGTGGGAGGAGGTAGTAAAATGGATTGAAGATATAGATACCTTCTTCATAGGGGTCAGACTCAACATCTATCGGGATGAGAACAAATAGGCTCTACATCCTTCCAAAGAGGTGGTCCAACAGTTCAAGTATGTTCTGGCTGGAGTTAGTACCAAGGAGGCCCTACAACAACTATTTTACATGAAAGAAGAAATACAAAGAATGTTACAGCATGAAGAAGAGATCACGTTCTTCGCTTCTCAATTGACTATCTTTACAAAGAAGCAAGAATGAAGGGTCACTAAGATAAGAAGGAAAGAGATCAATTTTGAAGAAGTCTAGGAGATAGTGTAGAGGCTCCAGGCAGCTCACCCAGAGGTCTTCACTAGATAAGGCTCCAAGGTTCAATTACAAGGCAGACGGGGCAAGATTTTCAACACTTGGCCAAAATTCTGCCAAGGAAGAGTTTTTGGCCTTTCAGGGTTTGATTTTTCAACCTTTTGGCCTTCAAAGATTTCAGCCTTTTGGCCTCTTCAAGGTTTTTTGGCCTTTTGGCCTCTTCAAGGTTTTTTGGCCTTTTGACCCACGACAATTCTGAAATTTTGGGACCTCTGAGTTTTAAGGTTTTGAGAAACACTTGGGGAATTTTAAAGGCATTAATGTTTCAGGGTAGAGGCCAGGGTCTGAAAAATTAGGGGTTTTCAGTGAGGTCAGTTTTTCAGACACCAGTTAGACTCCAGATCAGATCAATGGATGACTTGAGTTCATTTTGGGAAGACTCAAGGTTTCCTATTAGTTCGCACTGCCAGAGACAGTTCCAGATGAAGAATCCAAGAAGGACCACCGGAATCAAGAAGAAGACTCCGAGTTCACAGGAGTAACTCACCTTCTGTTTCTCTCTCTTCTTTGGTGGATTTTGCCCTCTTTGCATGAGAAAATGCATTTAATAATCCATGCAAGTTATATAGTATCAGTTAGGAGTAGTTTCCCTTCAGTAAAGTTCTATTTTTAACCTTTGTTCTCTAGTTTAAACTCTTTGATGCCCTAACTCTGAAAATCAGAGTTGTAGATCAAACTCTATATATTGTAATCAAGAAGCAATGTAAAGGGCCGAATTCTTAATAAAATAAAGAGCTAAATTGGGTGCTTCATTCATGGTGTGTGAATTACTGCTATCTATGCAAATTTATTGAATGTATGCTTGCATAATTCTTTATTTTCAGAGAGCTCTTTGTATTGTTGTGTTTTGAATTCATGCTACCTTTAGTTAGAGTTTGCTATTGTTTACCTATCTTGCTGTGATGAATGTGTGGAGGATGCTATCTTTGGGATTTACAATAAATCTATCTTGTGTGTGTGCACATCTTGGTGGCTTCACAATTTGATAGATTTTGAATATCTCATATGAGTAAAACATATCTTTTCTCCAAACGCTTGCATTTGTGGAGTAGTGAATTGTGACTGGGTCTGATTCATGCTTCGTGGGTTATTCCGAATCTCTCCAGCATTCAATTTGTAAGGAAGATTTTACAACAGTTTATGTCCTTAGGATTTCACCTTTTACAATTCTTTGCATTTCTTGTTACCCTCATCTCTTTAAATTCTGCTTTAAAATTCTGAAAATTGCTATCTCAAAAAATATAAAGTTGCATGTCATTTACCATACCCATACTTGTTAAAACACAAAATACCAAAAAAAAGAGAACTAACAATATTTTACAGTTTTCTATCTTGAATGTACTAGCAAAGGCCTTCTTGTGAACAATCACATTTATCTTCAACTGAGTAACCAAGCAGGTTGTGACCCAACCCCGGAGAACCTTGAGAATAACTCGATTATTCTTTCAAGAGAGGAAATCGAATTTTGAGATCCTAGCAAGTTGGCTTGTGTTAAAATAATGCTCAATAGGTACTTCCTCTCATCCTTTTCAATTACTGCAATATATCATATCTTCTTAATCATAAAATAGAATCTAAGATCCTCTTCCTTACTCTCATTTCCAAATGGTTGATTCATTTGTGCATTGATCCTTCTTTTGGGTTAATCAACTTGGATCTTTCATTTGTGCATTTGGGGATAAAAGAGGAACATCTTATCTTCCTTCCCCCTATATGCTTAATCACATTACAATACAAAAATTACAATTAAATGTAAAGGTTAAGGAAATACAACACACCTCAAACCTAATCAATAAACAAATAATAATCAACAACAAATATAAAAATCAAATTTTCTTCCTTTACATTTTGGTGAACCCACGATAGACAACTCTTTCTTGTTGGTTTTAGATGCTTTGCCTCTCACATTAGCTCTTGCATGCATATTAAATTAGTTTTCTTTTATGCTCTTGCATTTTAAAATACACACACACACACACACACACACACACACACACACACACACACACACACACACACATATATATATATATATATAAAATCTATATATTCATAAAAATACAAAAACACTTCTTGTATTTCATCTATTATGAAGATCTTTTGGTGTATGGCTATTTTTCTTATTATGCTTCTTTTAGTATCTCTTTATAGTAGTTATGATGTCTATGAGAGTATCATTCATTTCATCATGTTTGTTAAAATTCATGTTTCACATGCTTGTGCTATTTTGAGATTAATTAATACTAGTCTTCCTACTTTCAAAACTTTCATTAAGGATTTGTGTAGTGGACTTATTACTCTTTTGGATTATGTGAAGAATTGGGTAGATAATACCTCACCTCCTAATATTCCTACTCCTATCATGCCTAATCTAGTTCTTAATCTTCCTAACCCTAATCCTATCAATCCTAATGAAATTCCAAATATTCCTATTTCTATTTCTCCACCTTCAATCCCTAGTTCTTCCCACACTTATGATGGGGCTCAAGCTAGGATTCATGATAATGATGTTCGAGAATTCTTTCTTTTACCTTCCCCTTCTTATCCAATCCATGATGATGTTAAATGGAAAAAAAAGGAAACCTCTTCTAAACCTATCATTCCATCTTACACAACATTCTCTCATGAGCACCATAATCAATCTCCTCCTATCGAAGCTTTGAAAGATAGGTATACTACTGGATACACTATGGTAGATAAACAAGGCTACAAGGGTTTAGGGTTTGGTATCAATGAACTAGGCATTAAAAACCCAATTCATTCATCTCCTAAACAAGGTATGCATGGTATAGGTTTCCCACCTCCTCCAATCAAGGTAGTGGATCTTAACCATCGTCCTCCTCTTCATGTTCTTTTTCCAACACCTTCTTTAGATCACCATGATACTCCTCAAGATGTGGCTAAGAAAGTGTATGTCTAGTTAATGAATTCCAAGAAAGAAATCTTAAAACCTATTCCAAAAAATGCTCTCTCTAAATACAGATGTCCTTTTCATTATAGTAATAAATATTTACTTGCTGATTGTATGCATTTCAAGTTATATGTTAGAGAAAGAGATGCTTTGGGAATTATATCTCATTCCCATGTAGTATTACAATTTCTTCATAATTTTGACATAGGGCATTCCCCTCATTCTTCTACAGATTAGATTATCTTTTTCCTTTTGTCTCTTCACTGGGGGGCAAGAGGTATTTTATTCTAGTCTTCTAGGATCCATTTTTCCCTTAGCATATATTTTTTTTTGGGTTTAATTGGTTATTCTTTCTATATTCTATCCCTATAAATTTTTTCATGATATCTTTTCTAGGGAATTTGTTTTGCAAAGATATCTCTTTGTTACAATATCTCTCAATATAATTTGATATATCCCTTTCTTTCATCACTGGGGGGCAAGGTATTATTTTCCTTCTTCCTCTATCTAAGGATTTACTTTCCTTAGCTTAGTGGCATTTGTTTATCATATAACATTATTTCCTTATAAAGATGTATGTTTTTAACTATGGAAACTCTCTTATATAAGAGGTGATTGTCCTAGTTCATCACCTCTTCTTTATTTTTCAAATTATGTTCTTTATAAACTCTTACTCTTGCTCTGGGTTAAATTTTGATTCCTTCATTGTAAGATTCCTCTTCCTCTTGATTACAGGGGGCTTAATGATTGAATCTTTGGTCCCTTTTTTCTTTAGAATATGACATATTATCCTAAGCACTCCTCTATGGTGAGGATATTGATGATAAGATCTCTTCCTTTTTGAGGATCCTTTTTCCATAAGTGACATATTCATTTCACAATTATCTATTCTCTTAGAGGTAAGGGTTTGTACTCTTTGCTAAGAATATAGTGTATATTGTTGTTAAGCTAGATATCGCCTTACCTTGTGAAGTAGGTATCCTCTTTCTCTTGCTTATCCTACCTAGTAGGTAGTCATGATAAGGAGGGAGGCATATATTGGGTCCCTTGTACTATAGTTTACATTAATTTACATTTTACAACATGCTAAACCCTCGGAAGGTAACACACATAAGTTGCTAAATCCTAAAGGGACACACATTTTTACTTTTATTTTTTCTAAATCCTGAAGGGACACACATTTTTACTTTTATTTTTGCTAAATTCTTGGAAGGTAACACACATAACTTGCTAAATCCTGAAGAGATACACACCCTTTTAAATTTTTCAATATGCTAAATCCTTGGAAGGTAACACACATAAGTTGCTAAATCCTAAAAAGACACGCATTTTATATTCATAGGGATACAAGAATGTGGATCTATGGATATTTTCAAAAGCCATCAGAAGACGCATTACAATTACAAGCACAATTTATGGGTGAACATGTTGGGCTCTCCCTCCTTGGTGATTCATGGTAAGGTGGGAATCTTACTAGGTGAGGTAAACACTATCTCTTTTCTCTCTTTTTTTCTTTCATGCTAGTAGGATTAGATCATGAAGCTATGTTATCTATAGTATTATTCTTGTCTTGCTTATATAGTCATGTATGTTTCCTATGATTAATTTCTCTTTACTTCCATATCTTTATGTATGTATGTTGAGTTAGAATCCTTGGTCTAGGGGCTCATGTCCTTGACCTAGTGATATTCTACCTCATTGTGATCCACCAGAGTCTTTCTTCTAACTTTACCGAAAGCATGTTCAATTTCCATACTTCCGCTAAAGTGGGGGCTTAATGTATCATCTTAAAATGGAAGCACTTCCATGATAAGAATGTTTAGCCCTCCTTAGGGGATGTTTTTGACCACTATCATATTGTCCCCTCATTTCTGCATCATCTCCTACATCTGTGCCTGTTTAGGACCCTGATTGGGCCTCTCTGGGCACCTTCTATCCCAACTGGCACATTTTGTAGGGGTTCTAACCCTCTCGGTCAAGGTCCACCTTGACCTTGACTTGGGTCCCCCTTTCAAATTTGGAAGTCTCTTGGCTATCGGGGGTCATCCAAAATTTATTTTTCCCGCTCCTTGGTTGGCTGTTTTGGGTTCTGAAGTGATGATTCCTAAATTATATTTAATATAGGTCCTCTCTTCTTGGATAAAGGCTTTAATGGGAATTTAATTCTCCTATGTCAGCCTCCTTAGAAGATTTTTCCCTAGTTTCATATAAAAGGGAGCCTTCTCCTCTCATTTTCTCTAAGCATTATGAACTATATACTATTGAGCACTAATTCTCTCCAAGTGAAATCAAGCAAGAAGTCATCAAGAATCCATTTCTCTACATGTTTTCAAACTCTCAAGGTGTTCAAGTCTTCCTCTAAAGCATTCAAGTCCTCCATTGAAGATCAAGGATTCAAGATTTCAAGACTTTGAAGGGATTTGGTTCAAGCATTCAAGATTTATCATTCAAGCCCTAGATCTAGCCATCATGGTGGTGTGATCTTCCTTCAAGATCCTTTGTGAATCCTAGAGACTCATTCATCCTCTCTTCAAGGTGGATTTCAAACATACAAATCATGGAGGTTTATGGTTTCTAAAGTCCATGTTTTCATATATACATATTTGTCTACATTTGAATTACAATTACATATCTATTGAATATCATAGCTTCATTGTTAGATTCAATTCTACTACTTTCTAGCATTATTATTTCAATTATTGATTTCAAGGTTAATTTCTAAATCAGGGTTTGACAAAGGAAAAAACCTCCCCCCCAACAAAAAAATCTCTTTTTCTTGCAGATATAGGTTTAGGACTTTGGATTTGAGCTCATATCTGGATACCCTTTTTAGTGAACTATCAGGATCTAAAAATAGATTTTTTGTCGAGGTAGCACAAGTAAGGGTCAAGATTATTGGGTCAGTGGTGACATTTGTGGGTCAAGGTTGACCTTTTTCACAAGATTGTGTCAGATCAGAAAAAGATTTCTAGGTTTTGTTCGTCTCTGCATTTCTATTCAAGATCATGCTTCAAATATTTTAGAAATAGAGTACAAACCTCAGAAAACCACATTCTTTAGATTTACAATTCTTTAAGGTTGGTACTTTCTCTCATCCTTTTCAATTATTGCAATAAATCATATCTTCTTAATCATAAAATAGAATTTAAGATCCTCTTCCTTACTCTCATTTCCAAATGGTTGATTCATTTGTGCATGATCCTTCTTTTGGGTTAATCAACTTGGATTTTTCATTTGTGCATTTGGGGATAAAAGATTACCAAGAAGGAGGTGGGGTCCAAAGTCCACATCACATGCCACTACAACTAAAGTGTCAAATGACACATCACCAATAGAAGACACATCACAACCTATGTGGCATTCTTGTGTGCAAAACATTTAAACATATACACAAAAATAAAAATCACTTACAATATACAATTTAAACCATTAGCACACATACATAATCAATCATCACATTTACAAAATAAAATACAATACAATGAGGTCGCACTCTCTTACTAGAGTCGAACTTGGCTTTACGGATTGCACTTGGCCCTATCTTGTTTCCCCGAATTAAACCATGGCCATATCCCTGCATGCTCAAACTCGATGTTAGTACATTATAAAAAAACATTTATCTTAATAAACATTTCAACATAAAATGATAGCATCTTCTAATCAATATACGTGTGCATATGTCTACATCATATAACATTACATATTTGCAGAAGCAAATGTTAGCATCATATTCTCGAACCATGATTTCATTAATGAATATAATATCAAAGATAACAGAACAAAGCTGAATACATATATCATGAAAAATCAAGGTATCAAAATAAGCATGTGTATAGATATAAATAGTACGGTAACTGTGATCATCAACAAAACCTGTAACAACTACTCATAAGGTCCAAAAGATGACATGCATAAACCATAATGTCAATACTCAAAATATCATCCTGATGAGTCAAATGTCAAAATGAAAGTCAAACTAGGAAAAGTCAGGGCAAGACCTCACATCCTCCCCCCCTAGGCATGAACTTCCTCCTAGAGTTCATCCAAAAGATAGGGGTACTGGTCTCTCATCTGCGCTGTGTCCTCCCAAGAAGCAGTGACCTCATCGTAACAATCCCACTGGACCCTAACTTGGTCCAGCTCTCGTCCTCGTAGAGCTATGGTCCTGTGTGCCAGAATGCATATTGGATCCAAAGCCAGCTGTCTGTCTGACTCCCCCCGTAAGGCATCCCAATCAATGATATGAGTCTCATAATATATATACCTCCGCAAAAAAGATACATGAAAGACATCGTGGATGCGCGACAGGCTAGGTGGCAAGGCTAAACAGTATGCTACTGGGCCTATCCTATCCAAAATCTCAAAAGGTCCGACAAAGTGAGGGGCCAACTTAGAACCCTTTCCAAAATAGATTGGGCTCTTATGTGGCCTCACTCTCAAAAATACTCTATCTCCAACCATATACTCTCTATCAACCCTCCCAGCATCTGCATACTTCTTTTTTCGATCCTGGGCCTCTCTAAGATGTTGCCTGATCAGAACTACTTTCTGCTCCATCTGTTTGACCAACTCTGGACCAATGGATACTCTGTCCTCAATCCTGTCCCAGCTCAATGGTGTTCTACAAGATCTACCATACAAGGCCTGATATGGAGACATACCCAAAGATGAATGGTGCCCATTATTATAGGCAAACTCTGCTAAATGTAGGTACTCCTCCCATCTAACCTGATGATCCATCACATACATGCGTAGCATATCCTCTAATACCTGATTAAGCCTCTCAGACTGACCATCTATCTCTGGATGGTATGCTGTACTAAAATTGAGCTTGGTGCCCAAAGCGGTCTGAAGCTCTCTCCAAAAAGATGAAGTGAAGAGTGAGTCTCTGTCTAATATGATCGTGCGTGGGATGCCATGAAGTCTAACAATATCCCTCAATGATACCTATGCTACTGCAGGTGTTGTAAAAGTAGTACGTATAGGTGAGAAGTGGGCTACTTTAGTCAACCTATCCACCGTCACCATAATAGCGTCATGGCGACATGATGACATGGGAAGAACAACTATAAAATCCATGGAAATAATATCCCACTTCCAAACCGGAATCTCATGAGACTGAAGGAGTCCACCTAGATGACGATGTTCAGCCATAACCCACTGACACTTGAAGAATCTAGCCACTATCTCTGCAATATGTGTCCTCAACCCCGGCCAATGGTAAAGTTGTCTCAAATCTGCATGTAACTTCTTAACTCTGGGGTGCGCTACATATGGAGCTCTGTGAGCCTCAAGAATGATGAAATCACGCAACCCTCCAGAAGAAGGTACATAAATATGTCCCCTATGACAAAGAAGGCCATCAGACTCAAGTGTGTAATCTGTGAACTTCCCCTCAAAGGGTCTCTGATCCTGAACCAACTGTCTAACCTCTGAATAGAAAGCATCATCCTGTAAATGTTGTAGAATGTGCCCTCTCAGGTCTGTACTAGTAGTCATAGCTGAGAGCACATGATGTCTCCTACTCAAGGCATCTGCTAGAACATTTTATTTCCCCTTGATGTAGTGAATGTCAAAGTCCTACTCGCATAGGAACTCCATCCATCTCTTCTGTCTAGCATTGAGGTTCGGCTGTGTGAATATATACTGAAGACTCTAGTGATCTGAATGAAGCTCAAATCTGTGGCCCAATAAGAAATGATGCCATCTTTTCAAAGCATGTATCACTACTGCTAGCTCAAGGTCATGGGTGGGGTAATTAAGCTCATGAGTCTTGAGCTTCCTGGACTCGTAGGCAATAACCCATCCGTTCTGCATCAGTACTACCCCAATCCCATCTAAAGATGCATCTATACAAACCACAAAATCTGCTGAAGGGTCTGGTATTGCCAGGATAGGTGTGCTAGTAAGTGCCCTCTTGAGCTCCTGAAAAGCTCTCTTGCACCTCTCCGTCCACTCAAACTTCTTCCCTTTCCTCTGGAGGGCAGTGATGGGATGGGCTACCCTAGAAAACCCCTCAACAAATCGTCCGTAGTAGCCTGCAAGGCCCATGAAACTCCTGACCTTTGTCACACTAGTGGGTGCTGGCCAATCCATAATAGACCTAATCTTAGATGGGTCTACAGAAATCCCATCCCTTGATATCACATGGCCTAAGTAATGAACCTCTGTTCTGAAGAATGCACATTTCGGCAAGCTGCCATATAACTGATTATCCCTCAAAAAATGCAAAACCTACCTCAAATGATCCTCATGCTCCTACTCATCTCATGAATATATCAATATATCATCCAGGAATATCACCACAAACCTGTCTAAAAATGAACGAAATACTCCATTCATGAGACTCATGAATACAACTGGAGCATTCGTGAGACCAAAAGGTACCACCGTGAACTCATAATTTCCATACTGTGTGCGGAAAGCTATCTTGGGAATGTCACAATCCACGATCCTCAACAGGTGGTAACCTGACTTCAAGTCTATCTTTGAGAACACTCGGGCTCCCTGAAGCTGATCAAATAAGTCATCAATTCTGGGAAGGGGATAACGATTCTTGATGGTCAACTTGTTTAGCTGATGATAATCCATGCAAAATCTCAAAGATCCGTCCTTCTTCTTATTGAAGGTGACAGGTGCACCCCATGGAGATACACTAGGATGAATGAACCCTTTCTCTAAGAGTTCCTCTAGCTGAATCTTGAGCTCATTGAGCTCATGTGTGGACATCCTATAGGGAGCTCTAGAAAC